>CM075857.1:92101961-92357125 GCA_037975125.1 Latrodectus hesperus
GTTATATTTCGTTTTTTCCATTTACTGTGTAGTGTATAAATTGGTCTATGTCATTTTTGTAAGCGATTTAAGCAAACTTTTAAATGTAACAGTGCTTAATATTTGTAAATTTTAAGAGCAAAATCTATTATTTGTTAAAGTATTACTTTAACAAATTATACATTTTGCTCATTAAAATAAAAAGGAAAGCACCATATGATTATTTATAAACACATTGTGTTTTTTTTTCATTTTATTGGAAATTTAAATGATTATAAATTTCTTATACTAATCATTTTTAGAAAATGATATTTACATTGCTCTACTTGAACCCGCGTTATGTTTATTTTAGAGTTCATTTCATTTTTTTAAATTTGATTCATGAAAAGCTGAAAAGCGAGCTGGAAATCATCAGTATTTTAGGCATAACTATCAGCAAGAATGTTTTACCTAACATGAAGAAGTTTAGGATATATTTTAGATTATTCAAAATTATGCATGTTTAGGTGTTCGCTCCTGGTAACTTGCCGAAATGAAAAATTACTTCTTACAATTACTTGCTCGAATGGAAACGAACAACATATCGCCATGGAACATCTTTTTTATACGCGTAGCTTATTTCCCTCTTCAGAACATTAATAATTTCTAGATATGATCCATAATTAATCCATTCCAAATTCAGTCATTTTACATCTATATTTAAATGTGATTTTGTACTGGTAGTTTATTGCAGCATTATACAGCATCTTTCGCGACGAATTTGTTTTCCATGAGAAGTCTCGAACATTCTAAAAGTCTTTTAAATTTTGCAGTCAATAAGCCCGTAATTTTGATATGGAATTCTATAAATCTAATGTCCACAACTAGTTCATTACAACACTGCAACGACATTTATATGGGAATAGAATAAATATCAAACAAAAAAGGCATAGTCACAGCTCTAAACACATAAGGGAATTTTTATTTTGCACAAATGTCAGAATTGTTAATCCTTGTTTCTCAACAATTTCATCACCACAATAACTTGAACTTCACTGACATTCATTTGATTTCGACTGATGGGCTCATTAAAATATATTAAATTAATAAAATGATGTTAGAATATAAATATACATTATGCAACAATTTCCAATATTAACAGTGATACATGATAAGCTGCAGTGGAAAATGCTTTCTATTCGCATTAGAGAAACATTAGAAAGATAATTGAATATATTCTTAAGCAAATTATAAATTTATTAGTGGTTTCTTGTTCTTGACTATTTCTAAATATTTTCCTTTTTCCTCTAATTTTAGTTTTAAAAAATGTAAAAAACCTTTTTTAAGCCAGTTGAAACTAAAAAAGTATCATTTATTTACTTTATTTCAAATTTTTGTCTAAAGCAATTAAAATCAGATTTTTTCTTTATCTAGTAGTGGTGTTGTCAGGTCTTTTAATTAGTACTTTATGACTATTAGACTGCAGTTTATCTACCAATTTTTAACACTTTTTCTTAATTTAAACAAGATTCTGTTGATTCACGTATAATAATATGGAGCATTGGATCTTTCTTACAGCTAATTAGTTTTTTTTCTATTTTTACTACTGGTTCACAATCTCCTTTTATAAATTTATATGTCTAGTTCAAATTTTCACTCGCGTAAATATAAAATACTTTTTATTCATCCACACAAAATCAAATACATTTTTGTAAACTTATTGTAGATGACACTTGAAGTTAACACAGTTTTTTTCAAATAATGATTCATTAAAAATTTAATTAATTAATTTTAATTTTATATATATTTTAATTTTATATATTTAATAATCAATTTCTCTTCTTTAAAATATTTAGTAAGATATAAATTTAGAGAAAATATTTATTAATAACTGAATCAACAAATATACTTTAATGAAGCCTATGGCCAATTATTATTTGTAACACAGCAAAGCTCAGTACTAAACTATTTATTATCCCATTGACTATTCTCACACCAAAAATATATGTCTCACTAAATATTTAAAATTTTAATAATAATTTTATTTCTTTTCTTAATAGGGATAAACAGTTTGTTCATGTCAATTTCAAACTCATAATTATAAACTTAAAAGTTGGCTCCACTAAATTAAAAAGAACTATATATATAAAATGCGAGTGCAGTGTAACATATAGTGGTATATTTTTTTGCTGAAATGTTTGACCAGGTATCACTTTTCATCCATTTAAGACTTATAATAATTATAAGAACAATATTCAACAAAAATAAAACAAATTAGTATGTGTGTGTGTGTGTGTGTGTGTGTGTGTGTGTGTGTGTGTGTGTGTGTGTGTGTTAGTGTTAGTTTAATACACTAATAATACAACGAATTTACATTTTAACAATAGTATATTAAGAATATTTAAAGTTATTTACAATTATAATTACAAAAAGGATTATGAATACAACATTTATATTTCGGAACCGTTAAGGTTCAAAGTACATCTTAGATGATACATTAGAGATGATAACGACCGTCTTCTGTTATCATCTCTAGTTCTTTTTCTAAACATTGACACTAGGATCGCTGTTGAAGCAGCAAGCACTGATGATGCCATGATATATATATATACCAAATCCTATATAAGGCACCAATATATATTTGGTATATATAATATATATATATATATATATATATATATATATATATATATATATATATATATATATATATATATATATATATATATATATATATATATATATATATATATATATATATATATATATATATATATATATATATATTATATATATATATATATATATATATATATATATATTAAATGTTATGAAATGTTATGGAAAAAAGCATTCAAATCTATTCAATTCATTTTAAATAATGAAGATGAGCAGCTAGCTTACCAAAGAGACATCAAAATATTCTACAAATAGATGAACATATCTCTGATTTTAAAAGTGATAAACTATGTAAGTATATTTAATATTCTTTCTTAAATAAGCTCTTGATTTATACTAGAATATTCTTATCATTGAAAGATAAAGATCTCAAAAGAATTTGCTTATTAATAACAGAAAATAAGCTCGATGGAAATATATCATTTTAATAATGATAGCAATACACCATCAATGAATTAGATAGTGAACAATTTACAATTACAATGGACAATTGGACAATTTACAGTTGACCTCAATAACCAGGAAAAAATAAAAATGATGTGTTTGTAATTATGCAACAATTAAAAAATGTTGGCAATAAAAATAGATCAATAAAAATATTCGGCGGTACATATATTGTACTTCGTTTAACTTATGAATAGAAGGGTTTTTTTTACCACAGCACAGAAGCAAAAAGAGTAACTTTCTTTCCGAATCTAGATGGTAAATTATAAATATATAATATAGTTCAGCAAGTTTACTGAGAAAACTATTTAAATAACTGCTGATAGGTTTTAGATCATCTTTTAAGTTTTACCATATTTATATCTCAATTAAGAAAATAGTTTTTCTAAATGCATAAAATAAATTCTGTAGTTGAGGTCAATAAAAAGTTTTGTCTGTTTATTAAATTTAGATCACAAAATAACTTCTCAAATATTGCCTTGATGATGATAATGGAGAAATGTGAGTTTATTTTAGCAAGATGTTATCGATAAAAATTTTATCAGGTTTGCTTGAATGTAAGTATAATTGCTTGCTGGAAGGGTTACTATTTCTGCTTATTGATAGATCAAAATAATTGCTTTAGTATCCTTTACAAAACATTCATTTTATGAGAAATGAAATCCTAAACAGGAAAGATTCTGATATTATAAATACTTTTCATTAAATTTAATTTAAATCCTCAAACCTATTATCATATAATTAAATTTAGTCTTAAAATTGTCAAAAAAACAAATGAAGCATTTTTGAAGTGTATATTGAATTTCAAAAAAGGAAGTTAAATGCTGACCAATATAGTTAAATAATGACCATTATATGTGTAAACCTGAACAATTGCAAAGAAATTCAGAAAGTAATTCTTATTTCATCTTTATCTCTTATCTCTAGAAAATTGTTATAAAATTTTATTATTGTAGTTAATCATTCAATGTTTTAATAAAATGTGCACCAAGTTTCTTATAATTTCTCTGAGAAATGGAATTGCATATTTTCAATTATAAAATCTAATAGGGATTTTTTTGAGACCATTTTACGTATACATTTATTTTCTTTGTATTTTAAATGACAGTTTATAAAAATTATTTTTTAATATTTTCATATTATTTTAATGTATTTCTAATCATTCTTTATATTGTATATACACACACATATATGTATATAAATGAAATGGAGTATTGTAAGGAATAAGAATATAATATTTTGCATTTATATTGCAGAAAAATATTTTTAAATCATTATTTAAAATTATTTTATAGACTAAAAATAAGTAAAAATTACTCTGAAAAAAAAACATTCTAAAATTAATCACTAATTAGGAAATAATATTCTGATGATAAGGAAATTGCAGTTTACACATTTTATTTTTATAAAGTATATATTTTAAAATATGTTGGCGAAATAACTGTTACTAATTTAATTCATATGGAAAAATGCTTAATATCATCCAGTTTGCGAGAACTATGACATTTATTTGCTAGCTTGCCATAAATAGTTTTGCATTTGTTCACAGGGAATAAATACTCTAGACTCTAATCAGAAGGCTTAATCGCCTGGGAAAGTTTCTAGAAAGACCTTAATTAGCCAAAATCCGTACCATGTTACGAGTCATTATCTTCATTTACTTAGTTATATGTAAACTTTTCCCAGTGGCGTCTTACTTTTTAACAATTAAGATACTTACGATAAACACATTTTTACACTGAATTATCCATCATTTTTAAGATATTCCTTAGAGAACATAGAATATAAGTACTATTCATTTAGTAACAGTCTCCAAATTTTGCAGAAAAAGAAAAGGCCTAATATATAATATTACATTGGTACGAGGCGAACAGTTTACTTGCTGAAAATGCAACATAATTTATATTTCGCTTTATCCAAATTGCTTATAAACTACACTAAATAATTTCATTAAAAAGTTTAAGTAGCCATTAGTTCAAACAAGCAATCAAACTTCAGTATAAATTCCTCAAATGCATTTAATGAAATATTTCACGTGCTGCATGAAAGATTTAAAAAGAAATGTTATTACGTATTGAGGTGTGAGCCTATAAAAAGAATAAAATCCTTATCTATGGGATTATACAATGCATTGCTTCACAAATGAAAACTCTAATGGTGTTTCTTAAATGTTTAAAGTATGATGTGTTTCAGAAAAGTTTTACATGGATAATAGATCCATTCACACTTCTTTAATGAAGAAATCCATAAACATTCCCTAGAATTTCCCTCGGTGCATTCATAAAACAGAAAACGAAACATTAATCTCCTTTTATGGTTAGAATAGAATCCAAAACATTCTTTCCGAAAAGCATGTTGTTTTTAATTAGTGACGGAAAACAATGAATTGAGCATGCAAAAAGATAAAAATATTACCATAAGCCATTTCATTTCCTCAATTATTTTAAGCAATAATATTCTCATCACTACGTATATTATAATTTATTTTAAGTAAATCATTATTGTGCTTTTTAATTATATTGAATTCCTAAAATAAAATATATTAACACTTTAATTTTAGGACTTGACAAGAAATTCGTTTTGATAAAACTGCAGGCAAAATTTTCTTGGAAAGAGGGATACAAGAAATATACAACCTACAGAGTAAATATTTTTATTCGATTGTCAGAAATGCGTCATATTTTGAAAGGATTTTCAAACTAAAAAAAACTTATTTATTTCAGCGTACTACGAAAATGTAATTTGGAATGTGGATTTTATTGGAAGATTACTTGACATTTTTACTGCATTTGTGATAGTAAATAAATCGAATAATTTTTCAAATTCAAATTAAATTTAAATTTAATTTCAGACACCCTTTCTGAATTTTAATTTTGACGTTTCGCTAATAATTCACAATAATGCAAGTAATTTAAGTCACAATAATACAAAAAAATTGTATAACTTAAATTTAGAATTTAATAATTATATCAAGCAAATTTATGTTTTGATCCATTTTTATTTAAAGAAAAGGCTGTTTTAATATTTTTTACAAATTAGCAAGATTTAATCACAGTTAAAATAGATTTCCGTAGAATGTTATTCTTTTAATTTATCCTTTTATATCATACAGTAAAAAAATTCACTATAATTTTCATATGATTATCAGAGAAATATTACTTTCTTCCCCTTCAAATCAATCAATAATAAATTATAATAATAACTTTAATAATAAGTAAATAAAATTTATCCACATTGAATTCATTAAAGGAAAATTGATAATTTATTTTACTACCTTATTTATTGTTCAATTTCTGTACACTAATTTATAGATAAATCAATTGAGACCCTTTCAAATTTCTATATTTCTAAGTTTATCCTAAATTTTTGATTTATCAGGAAAAAAAGTTGCGAATGTATGATAATTACATTTCTCTCTCTGAAATACCATTGGGAATTAGAATGTCATAGGCATTTTTTCCTTCAATAATGTATACGTCATTTTATTTATTCTTTATCTTTATCTGAAACTTTTAAAATTTGTCTAACTTAATGTTTAAATGTCCAAAAACTGCTTAAACTTTTAAATTGGGAATTACTTTGCCTATAGAAAGGATCTTTTATGTCATATACAGCTAAACAGCAATAAGTAAGTGATCAATTATCATTAGGAATATGTGTTCAAGTAACTCAATTATTTAACTTTGGAAGATTATTTATATGTTTCTGATTTCCCTCGAGTCTTATCGTTCTCAAGGATATTTGTTTTACCAGAAAAATCGAGAATAAATAATATATTGATTGATGATACATCGCATCTCATATGTGTATTAATTCGACAAGTGGTATGGTTTCTTAAATGGGAGTTATTTATATATATATATACGAGCTTAAAGTTTGTTTTTTGAGTTCAACAATAAATTTAATTTTATATACAAAATATAGAAAATAGTTGTTAGTTATTAATTTATAAATAGTTAATATATTCTTTTACATTTAAAATGTTATAATTTATATTTTGAAATACCGTTTTTTTCATTTTACATATTTTACTGATTGTTTTTAATATATTTCATATAAACAACAATGACTATAATTCTGTCAATAAAAACATGGAAGCTTCGACGCAATGCAAAATAATCGATATTGTTTGAGATATATAGAGTACATAAAAATAATACACAAATTTATTTATTGAAAAATATTATAAAGAAATTTAACAAACTATATGAAATATATTATTTTACCATTTATCTTATTTAAATATTTGTGCGTGTGTTGTGATTCATTGTATAAATTAAAACTAAAACTTTGGGGCACGACAGCTTGCGTAGGCCAAGGTCTGCAGTGCCAATCTCTGTTTTCCTGACCTTGAAGCTCTGGGGTGCGAAGTATATATCCGGGTTAGGTATTCAGCCTAACGCAAAACCCACTGTGTTTAGTTCCCAAGCACTTTTTAACTCTAAAATAATATTTCTTAAATTTATTTTCATTTTACTAAAAAAATATGTTATCAGATTTTTAAAAGTAAATGTATCTTTAATAATTGCGTATTAACATTGTTCTTTATATCATTAAATTTAAAATATTTATTTTGTTAAATATTTTACTTAACATTTCAACTTTATAAATAGCTTTCTGTTAATAAAATGCTAAACTTTATAATAATATAATTTAATCTGTGGCTGTTTAATTAAGGTAAATTAATTATTCTTTAATTTTAGGGATTTATTTATTTATTTTATTCTTTCATTTTACTCCACTCACTTAAAATTGTATTTATCTACACGTATTATTTCAATTATTAATTTTTCCTTTGATTAGTTGTTCTAAATACATATTCTTTATTCCTATGGTACATATTCATTTTCAATTAATCAATATTAATTTTCAGTTTATTTTAATCATTAAATGAATTTGATGCAGTTTAGATTGTTATATTTTTTAAAGAAATATTCCATTATTTTTTAGGAATTATTTATTTATTTTTAAATATATTTTAAATAATTTTATTGAGGCTTATGTTGTTTGAACATCGTTATTTGTTTCATTCCTTCAATCGGTTTCAGTTTAATGCAATATATAACATGATATTAATTTGATTGAAATTAGTTTAACTGATGTAACTTATTTATGTAACTCCCGTAGAGATTCATAGCATCATTTATGTAAATGGAATAAACTTTCATAAAACAGAATTGAAGATTTTGAGCTAAAGTATGATACGTGATTTTGGAATGGCTATGTCTGTATTTTAAATGATTTAAAAATTCAGAGTTTCTTTTACATTGGCATTGGTTTATTTGAAATATCATTGCTGCTTTTATTTTCTAGATTTGCAATATTAATTATTCTAAAAAAACAACTCCCATGATTTTTATTGAACTTTTTGCTTAGATTTAATGTATCAAATAATAAATTCTTCATAGATTTTGTTGTACTATTTAATTCTTAACATGCTTAACTCAGTTTTGCCTACAATTAAAAAAGTTTTGAGTTTTTCTTTATTTTTTGAAAATGCATTTTTTTTTATTCTTAAGAAAGGAAAGGATACTTATGGTAAAAAAAATTGCTCATTTTTGTAAGTTTCTGCATCTATATTTAATATTTGAGAAGAATTTTTTTAAAATGTGTCTGTTTAAAGTGTTCTAAATGTATTTTATGAACATCCTACAAATTACTTTAATTTGAAAACCTTCCCTGTAATTTAGCTAAATAATGGTTTTGGAGTTTTGTAGTATTTTACCTTGTTTGATAGGCATATTTTCTCAATTTGACCAGAAGTTGATTAATTTTAAAATTTTTTGAATGTTTTCATATTCTAAGAATTTTAGTATCACTCATACAGTGGAACAATTTCATTTCAAAGAGTTAATGTTTTGTTTGGAATAACTTTTAAAAACTGGATAAGCTCATTGCTAACAATCAACTTAATTAAAATTTTATATCAAATAGATAATTTGAAAATGATAATGAAATGATAATTATAATGGAATATGATAATGATAATAGAAATCAGATGATAATGGGATTTCTACAATCATATTACAACGGCATAAATCATATTCAACATATTCGTACAATCATACAATCATATTCAACAATCATATTAATACGGCATAAATTTATGATCTAGGTTGGTTTGCTCTGTTTATAGTTCAATGGTCGTTTCCTGTACTCAAATAATGATTGAACGAATACATATCCTTTTAGAGGACTCCGAAATGTTAAAGATTGTCTTTAACATTTCGGAGTCCTCTAAAACAAGAAGACGGTTGAATCTAAAAATTACTGAATTGCAAACCATTATGCTAATCATATCAAGTATTAGCTCAGATGTTTTAAATTATTAGTTTTTAAATTATCTACTCCTGATTTTGATTTTCATTGTGTTCTCAAAATGCACCTGATAGCTAATTCAAAATGAATTTGCAATTTAAAATATACTTCATATTGCTGTCAAAATTATCTGCATTGAACATCGAAGTCACGAATTGTTGAAATGAATTCCAAATTATTTAAGCATATATACTCATCTTTAGCAACATGTTTTCCCATGATTTTATATGTGTGTTCAATTTTCTACATAGAAAGGATATCTGATATACAACAGCTCTTCTTACTATATACAAATCTTTTAAAGGAAGATTAACAAGCGAGTGCTTAAACAGTTTTCTGATCATTAACATGACTTATAATGGAAGAAAATTATATTTTTATATTAATTTATTTATAAAATAATTTATAGGAAGTAGGAAATTTTTCTCTTCATTCGACATTCTTTAATATCATATTATATCACTCTTTTTCAATTCAGAATGAAACTCGATATATAACAAAAAATTAATTTCAAATATTTGAATAAATTTTTGTCTTATATAAAAATAAAACAATGCATAAAATTTTGTCAAATTTCATATACCTATACGGTTATAAATAAACTACTCAAAAATAAACAAAATCAGGAGATAAACAGAGACTTGCTTAAAACTCTCTGTAAGAAAATTAAAGTATAAAAATGTATGATATGTATGTCATTTCGTGTAAATATACTGGTCAAACATCTTTTATTTAAAATACAATAACCTTTATATAAAAAGTATAATTTTGGAAAAGTATATACCTGTTGAAAAGAAAGAGAATAGCATTATACTTTTGTAACAAAAAACGAAATAATATTCTCTTTCTTTTCAACAGATACATTTTTTAAAATGTACACGTTAGTATTTTAAGTATTTAAAGGAATTTAATAATATAAGTGATAGAAAAAAGTTATTTTAACTAACATTCACAACTGATAACATATTGGTTAATTTAATTCTATAATTTCAAAGCGAATGATTTCATAATTTCTGTGTTTTCATTACAAGGCAGATTCAGTTTATGATGAAGTTTATTTTTATATAATACACAGAAATGTGTCAAAAAAGGAAAAAAAAACATAAAGAAAGTTTAGACGAATTTGGCTTATATGTGTCTCACATTTTCGATTTTCCTTCAAAAAAGCATGTTTTTATTTCATAAATCAACAGCAATGAAAAATGCTTTAACATTTTACAAATTTCTCAAAAGTACCTATTAAATGTTTCCTTCAATTACAATACATCTTTTCTACATTATATTGCATACAAAAATGGTCTCATATGATAAATAAAGCATATTTTCTCTAAATTTACTTGACAATAATACTGCTTTTAAATAATAAGTTTTCAATATTTTTAATAATTACATTATGATATAAGCATCCATATAGATAAATTTCTTGAATTCTATTCAATAAATTGAAAGATAAAATAAATTAAAGTTTTACATTTATGTTTTAAATTCAAAAAAATAATATAAATTATAGATTTTTAGATTAAATGCACTTTAAAGAATATTTTAAAGTTTATCAGTTCTTTTTTAGAGCTTTAACTGACTTATTTATCTCAAAGTGGAATCAAAACTAAAAATAGTTTTTATTTTTTAATAAAAAAATATTTTTGAATTGAAAGGAAATTATATCGTGAATAAAATAATATTATAATTTCCTGAAATTAAAATAGTAAATTTTAACATAATTATAAGCAAGTCAGCTTTGTTTTATTACTAATTTTTCTCAATCCAAGTTTGAATGTTTATAAGCACTCTCTCTCATTCACAATTGATTCGTATACTTTCATCAAAAATGCGCTTCAAAGAACACTCAGAGAATTAAATAATTACTTTTTTCTATAAACTTATCTTATATTGCCAACCTGAGGGAATGTAAAATAATCTTGGAAAGATTTATTTTAAAAAAGTTTATTTTCTAATAGAGATTTAAAATTATCATAATTTCATACTGTAATTCACTTCTTTTAGGACAATTTTAGGAAAATCTTATAAATATGTTAATAATAAATAAAAGTAAATAATTAAGTTAATTGAATATGAAAGATTTAAAAATAATCTGAAATGTAAAAATTTTAAGCAAAATAAAATATGATCAATGCATCATTTAACAAATCACCTAGTTAAATATTTTTTACGATTTCCGCGTATATTTCTTTAGTTAATCATGCTAATGAAAACATAATAAAATAGAAATAGAGAACTGGTCAGTACCAGAAAAAATAAATAAAAAGTGGATGTTGAATATTTAAATACGATTTAATAACTTAGTTTGAATATATATTTTTTTCTAATATCTTCTGTTGACACTGATAATTGATATTTTTATTGAATATCCTGCAGGAATTTTGAACTATTTGTATTATTTTAATAAACAATGACTCAATAACAATACAAATAATTTTAGAAGAAAAATTTTCACCATTGAATAAATAAAGATAAAAAAATGTTAATTTTTAGTGTATTATTCTGATTTACCAAAATGTATTATTGTGATATTTCAACAATGAATTTAAATAGATTTAAACTATAAATACTATAAGCTTTACTAAAAAAGTAGAAATTTTTGTTAGGATAACCTTTCAGTTCTCTCATCTCATTTTGATTCCAATCATTGATCTTATTCCATTCAAACAAAATAATTAAATGCAATCAACATAGACAAAATATCAGTTCAATAATAAAAGAAAGAACCTCTGAACAATTTAAAATTTGTATTTAATGTCACAACCTAAAAGCGAAACTATAATAAATTGTTTCAAACAATCGACCATACACAAAACGCTTTCTTTATTATGACTACATAAAGGGTGATCTTTTTTAAAGTGACAGTGTTTGGAGCGTCCTGTAGCGCGATATAATCGACGAAATGACACCAAACCTGATATTTAGACTATTTAAGACATGGGGGAAAGAATTCCGTAAAAAAAGTTTTAGTTCAAAAATCCCCGCTAGGGCATTTTGTGGCGCTACTGTAGTTTACAATAACGAGAATTAGCAAAAAACACAGGTATCAAAGCAAAACGCAAATGTTGTTCGATGCCAGTGCCAGTAATAGGGGATATAAAAGCATGTAGTAGACAGCTTCGACAAATAATCTCAGCTGAAGTTAACGAGCTCCAGTGGCCATGCCTCTCACGTTACCGGAACATGCGTTTATGTTGGTGGAGTATCAAATTTGTGTATTCTAAAGGACAACATAACAAAGACAGTGTGGGATATTCCTCGTGATATGTTACGTTCGGCTGTGGGGAACGTTGTACGCAGAATGCACGGTGTTATTTCTGAGAACGGAGCTCACATAGAAGGTGGTCTAATTCTTCACCGGGGAAGTTAATGTAGATAAATAAACATTAATAGTTTAATTGTACGAGTGTATGTGTCAATATTTCTCTTTTCTCACATTTTATACATTGTAAAGCGCCACAAAATGACCTAGCGGTGATTTTTGGAACTAGAATTTTTTTCACGGAATCATTTTTTCCCGTGTCTTGATTAGTCTAAATACCAAGATTTGGTGTTATTTCGGCTATTAGATAGCGCTACAGGGCGCTCCAAACACTGTCACTTAAAGAAAGATCACCCTGTATATATTTGAGCTGCATTAATTTATTTATTAAATTATTTTCCGAATTCTGTGGTAACAAAATTTGTTTTGACATAAAGCTATCATTTACGATAAATCCACAAATTAGACATCTTGGTATATTTCGTTTTTATTTTTTCTGTTGTTACTGTTGAAAGTTAGATACTACAAGTAAAAAAAAAGCCTGATTTCTTTAGGAAATAATCTGAAATAAATTCTCATTGCTTCAGTTTTCTGGAAATGCTTTGTAACGTAATCTTAAATAAAAAAATCCTATTTCTGTTTTATTCTAAAAGTAAAGTTCATGCTTCAAAGTAAGTACATGCTTTATGTTTATCAAAAAAATTGTCAATGATTCAGTGTACATACAATATTATGTAATATATGTGTAATGGTTACGATACTTTAGTTTACTTAACTGGTGATTTTCTGAGAAACTTGTTGTAGCTAAAGGAATAAAACACTTTTTCATTGAAAATATTAAAAAAAATTATAATTCACAGTCTTTGAAACATTAATAAAATTTAAATTCACTTTAAAATCAGTTTTTTTTTTTATTCTCGAAAGCATAGCGCCTATTTTATTGTTGGTAAAATAGATCACCTAATATTGTATATTGCTTTTAACTGACATTGTCATTTTATTATTTCGATGTTATTGCAGTTTCTAATGTAGCTATTAAAGAATTATTGGATTTTATGAAAAGCGGCATTTTAAAATAAAAAGTTGTGCTTATAATCATTATAAGTTCTAATTTTTTGTTAACATAATATATTTTCTAGAATTTTTTAAATATATGCATATAATGAAAAATAAATATCTTCAGTTAGTTACAAATGAAGAAGATATTTAATATTATTAATACTAAAGATTCTATGTTGTAATCTTTCCATTTGAAATTAAAATTAAATATTAATAACGTTAAATTAATTATGTGACTCACACAAGGTCATGCATTCATAAATATTTTTATGGCTTTATTCCAAATATTTATAGTAAAGAAAAGAATAATGCTTAATCTTTGCATCCATAAAACTGTAATAAGTAGTCTGAAAAGACCAAGGAAACTAATATAAATACAAATAGTTATAACTATACGCATTCAGAAGCAAATTCTGAACATTTTCGTAAATTATTGTGATATTATAAGCACTTACATTTTTGTGTTGTTTTATGTAACTTCAACCAAGAGAATGATAGCTAAGTTATGTACTCTATTTTTATTTCTCAAATACATTGAACTAAACTAAAGTATTTTAATTAAATTTATGAAATATAATTGTCTTCAAAAATGAAATTATTGTTGTTAGGAAGTTTTGAATTAACCATAGATTATTCATTCTTAAACTAATAAGAAATTTCTATTTATTACAAATACAAATGTATAGTTTACAAAACTAATTATACAACATAACTATTTGTAGTTATATTTGCTGGATATCAATGAACTGAATATATATTTTTATTTATTAAAAAGATCAAAAAATATCCCTCTAAAACTAGATAAATAAATATTCAAATGAGCATTTTCATATCGTTAATGATAAAATTTTAATAAATGAACAGTAACGGAAATACTTCTCATTTATTCATAATAGTTAGTTATAATAAAATTTCATGAATATAGGGATCACAAATTTGCTTCGTATCTAAAACCTTAAATAATTTAATGAAGTTTCGTATGATAGTTTTAATTAAGCCATTTATATACGAATAACATTTTAGGCTGCAAACTGATTGTTTTTCACTAGCAATAGTTTAAACATACGATTTACAGGGGAAGTAACATCATGATTACATAAATATAGTCTGAAAAAATACAATATGGATTGCAACATGGAGTTACACTTTACTTTTTATTAAATTTATACTGTATGCTATTTAAACTGCTCTATTGATGTACATTCAATTACTGTAACATAATTTGAAGTAAACACACACAATTAGAAGATATTTTCTTAAAAAACGATAAATCTTGATATTTTTAAGCTTTTGAAAACAGTAGCTATTATTAATTAAACAAGATAATATTATTTTACTGAACAATGTGTGACATTATTTATGATTAATACAATAAAATAACATTATTTTCTTAAACAACGTGACATTTATCGCAATAAAAATTTCTAATTGCATTTTAAATAATGAGTTCCAGTGAACATTGTGAAATGGGAAAGAACGATTTCAAATCTTCTTAAGTCATTTACATTGTTTAAATTTATATCAAATGCAATTAAAACTTTTAACAATACGTACATCAGATGGTATATCTCTTTCTCTAATTTTAAAGCATTTGCACTATGACAATTTTATTACATTTTATCACCAACAAAAGAATAAATTATGCACCTTCAATATCAGATACATAATTGTCTGAATTTTCTACTTAACCATTTAAGTACTGAGAATTCGATATATACTTTAGCCAGAATTTAATGTATTTCTAGAACAGCTTGAATACCAGCTATCAGCTTAAAATATAAAATGGAATATTGTAGGGTTTTATTTGGTAAAATTTTGAATGCTTTTGAAAAGCTCTGAGAATTCTCTCCATGAATTTGAGCATCTTAAGAATTCTCTCCCTAGACGAAAAAGTAGCTTCAAACATGACGCAGCCTACTGTTAATTGCAGTACTAATGGCCCAGCTCTTGTGAATTTATGGTTATTATCTTTAAATTCAAACAATTGTCCCGGATATTATTTGAACAGGTTTAGTTGAATGCATTCATTTGAACAGGTTTAGTTGAATTCTTGTTTGAGTAAAAAATTATCGTACTATAAATTTATAAACAAGTTTTTAATCTTTAAGTACATAGTTTAATGTTGATTACTATTTGTTTCGAATATAAATTTACATAAAACAAAAGGCGGTGTAAAATATTCCAATTGTTTTTTTATGAAAAAAAATCCCTTGTGTTACAACATAAAGAAGATAAAATTTATTTCATAAATTGTCATTTAAATGTAATATGATGGGCAATTAAAAGTTATCTTATTCAAACAGACTAAATCTGAAAAAGTGATTTAATAAATTGGTTAACTGACAATAATTTATGAAAAAATTTAACAATTGTCTTTGAATATCATTGTACATTTTTCGAGTTTTTCATTCATTTTAAATTAAGAAGTTGAACTTATATAAATTAGGGAAAAACTGTGTTTAAAACTTAAAATAAAATAATTTTTCAAATTCAACAAATAACAACAGTTCCTGCTATTAAATTTATTCACAGATTTCTATGAATATGGAAAAGAAAATTGTAAAGCATATTTTTACTCCACTGGCTAAGAATAGCTTTTTAATCACACTGCGAAATTTCTTTTTCAAATAGTTTTTAAACAATGAAAGTTATATATTTATGAAATTAATAAAACTCTTTACTAGACTATCTGATGTGAGGATAATCACAATTACAAAACAATATAAGAGTTTTACACTACAGATTTATTTCATGATGTACACGCAATTTATTCAATGGAAGCATTATTAAAAAATAAAAATAATAAAATTTAAACTTCAAAGGCTTATTACTTTTATGCTATACAGTATTTTGAAATATATATTTGCAAAAATGTGAATATTTTTATCACAAATGTGAGATGAGTTTCAATACTGGCCACGGATGCTTGCATAATTTTGGAATCCATTATAAATTGTATATCCCAGTTCAATTAATTCTCACGTATAGTAAATAATTATTGGGTGATTAAAAACATGAAAAATGCAGTCTTGTTCACTTGTTAACATAGAAATAATCAAACTCTCCTGAAATTGCACTTTTTCTCTGTTAAAGAGAAAATCGATTACTCATTTTAACTTTATTATGGGATCCCCTCTATTCTAGAAAGAGCTTATTTTGTATCATCTATCCCAAGAACAGGAGAAATAAACTGTGAAGTGTCCCTACATTTATTATAATTCTGTTTTACTATTCTAGGATTTGGTTTTTGGAACCAAACATGCAATGATAAATACTAATTATGCCATATTAAACAATAATTATACAATGGTAAACCAATAATAGAAAGCAAGGGTAAATTTTAATGATCAGGCATTTTAAACTGGTAATGGTCATTCAATATAGTAAGCTATTCAACACAGTTATTCAATTGCTATTCAACATTGAATATCTCCACGGAATTAGAAACTGTCTTTACATGAAGATATGCTTAATTACAAAAATCTTTTCATAAGGAACCTCATTAGGAGAAAGATGTTTAACAATGACATTAATTTCTATTAAAATGCGTTTGACAAAATTTTTTATTGACCAGAATGTTGCTCTACTGTCTAAAAGCAACATTTTTGAACATTCTCTCCCTTTTTCTCAGTTGAGGTATTATCATTCAGTTAATTCCCATATCGATTGAAGATGTCTTTCAGAAGTTTAGAATCCATTCTAATTTACAGGAACTGTTAAAAAAAGTGTGTAAAAAGAGATCACAAAACTATAATTTGAATCTAATATAGGTTTCATTCTGAAAAATTAATTTGATATAAAAGAAGCAGCTCAAGTTATACATGAGAACTGTAATCTTCATTAATAATTGTTTGCCTCTTACAATTTTAATTTATTTTGTATCTCTTAAAACTCTATCCAAAGTGATGATGGTTAAAGTTTGATCTATAGGTCATGAACAACGCCATTGAAAGTTTTCCTTATACTTTGGTATATTTTTTTGAAATAATGATAAGAGAAGTTGATATACGATGCAACATATAGTACATTAACAACTGAGATTTATGTCTATTGTCGCTTAGTCAATAATTCCCAAAAATTTAATTTCTGTTACTTATTTGTTGTTGAAAATATCTTTCAGTCATTGACAATAACAACAAGATAAATGAAACTATTTTCTAGTATTAGAACAAATATTTATTAGCTTAAGAATGCAGTAATATGATATATCTTTTGCATTGAAATCTACATTTTGATTCATTTTGAAATGTTTTTCTTAAGTTGAAAAAAAATATATTGTCTCGTTTAAGAGTTAATAAAAATACTTACATAAAATTGTAAAATTACATTCGTAATCTGTACATTCTCTCCTTCTGCATTCATTTATGATTTTTATAAAATAATAAAATTAATATTACATTAGGAAACCTTTATATTAGGGACTTCCCCTAAAATAATTTACGGTAAATAAAGAATTAAGAATTACAAATCTGTATACTTAATGAGCGTTTGTTGTTCCTGTCAATCTTAACTAAACAAAGAAGGTATTCTTTGTTTTTTTCTTAGCGCTTTCATTTTGTTTTAGTTTCTCCCAAATAATAGGAAAGATAGCATGAAAAGGTAGCATGAAAGACTCAAGAAACTCAAACAAATAGAATCTGAAATTTCTGGAAATATAAGAGCAAAAAGCTTTTATTATACATCTTTTAAGCGTCATATAATATTAACAATCAAGTAAAATTGAAAAAGATACGTTTAAGTTAAATTTGATTTGACCTTCGAAAACAATCTTTAGTTTAGTTGAAAGCATGGATATTTTTGTAATTCTTAAAAATATGACTGAAAATATGCTTAATTTTGGTAAATAGATGAAACTAAATTTAATTTTCTAATCACTTAGCATTTTTAGAAAGAATAGATTTTCTTAAACTAATCAAATGTACACAACTAATTTTGATAATAGTTTCAAAAAAACAAAAAATCTAAATTAAACACTGTAACCAAATAAGCAACATTTTTGAAATTTTACAGTAATAAATATATTCTTATTTTATTTTTCTACAAATCAAAAGTTTTTAGAAGAGCAATTAGTTTTATGAATATACACAAACGTCCTTGTTCCGCAGCCAATCAATAGACTTTAATATCCATAATTATTGCTAAAATAATTCAATATATTAAACTAAATATACATATCTTTAGTATGTTAAATTTAAATCAATTTAACAACATATATATATATAATAAAAGGACGAAAACATTTACGATTCATTACTACAGAGAAGTCTTATCATTTTATAAATATTTTACATTTCATGTTAAAATTATCTTTGTTATCGGTCTTAAGTTTATTGTAAACTTTGTATGTGCTTTTTACTTACTGGGAAACTAAATAGCTTCTTGTTTTGCGAGTCTTGGTAAAAACTCATGTTTCTAAAAATTGCAACATCATGGAGGACGTTTATGAGTGAGCAGAAATTTTCAGTAAGTATAAAGTAGGGCATGATATCCAAATGATTAGAATTTCAGACACGTTGCGCATACGTATGCTGAGCAGTGCCCTCTGAACGCCGAATGGTTCAGAATAAATAGACGACTGCAGCAAATCGTGTACGTTTATCGTTGGTTATCTGCTAGTAATAAACGTAAGCTCAATCGGTACTTATGCCGCTTCTACGAAGGAGATTGAGATTTGAACAACTTACGGAATTCGAACGAGGGAGAATCATTGGCCTTCGTGGAGTTGGATTGTTTTATCGTGAAGTAGACGCTCATGTGCAGCATAACAATAGAACAGTGATGTGTGTTTGGAAGCAGTGTACGGACGAGTGTCGGAGAACTCGGAAATCCTGGAGTGAACCCCGAAATGTGACGTCAGTGCCCGATGATAGACACCTAATCCACATGGAGCTGACGGACCGTATATCTTCCTCTAGACAATTGACAGCGCAGTGGTCCATATCTACAGGTGTTTCATTGTGTGCTTCATCAATTCGTAGACGTCTGCTACAGCGTGAGCTGCGCGCAAGGACTCCTTTCTACAGGATCTCCCTCCCTCGAAGCCATCATCGCCTGTGGTTAGAATGAACCTATCTGCAAAGGGACTGACAGCATGCCGTATTTTCTGACTAATCCCGCTTTAATTTGTGGTACCATGATGGCCGCATTCGTGTCAGACGACACGCCGGCGAACGCCACCTTTCCGAATGCATTACCGAACGCTACAGTGGACAAACACCCAGAGTTATGGTCTGGGATGCCATAGTATATCATGAACGATCTCAATTGCTGCGTATTGTGGGTAATCTGAACAGCAACCAGTGCATCAGTGAAGTTCCACAGCTGTTCCCTTCCTTCAAAGCTTGCCTGGCACTGTATTTCAACAGAAAAATGCCAGCCTCATATTACTAGGAATGTTCAATCTTTCCTTGCATCCCGGTAGGTACAGCTTCTTCCTTGGCTTGCATATTCTCCGGATATATAGCCGATTGAACATGTGTGGGATTTCTTTGGTTGGCGTCTCGCTCGTGATTCTAGTCCTGTTGCTTCTGCAGACGAACTTTGGGTACGCATTCAAACTATATGTAATGCTCTTCCTCGGGCCGACATTCAAAATTTGTTTGTCTGCGTGCCACGTCATGTAGCAGCACTTTTTGCAGCACGTGGTGACCTCACAAAATAATGATTTCGATCTCTTGTTATGTTTATTTGCTTTGAAAGTTAAATCATTTATTTGTACTACTACCTCTCAATTGTGTATTAAATATCCTCAATTATGACAATTCTTTATTCATGGTGTTGCAATTTTTACTTACATGAGTTTATTAATATAAATTATTATAATATATTCTACTAGTTGACTAAATTTTGCATGATTTGTTCTGAGAAATATACTTTATTTCATATATATATAGATATATATACATATATATATGAGTATATATATATATATACATATGTATATGATATATATATATATGTATATAGTATGCATATATATATATATTATATACCTACCTGACTATATATATATATATATATATATATATATATATATATATATATATATATATATATATATATATATATATATATATATATATATATATATATATATATATATATATATATATATATATATATATATATATATATATATATATATATATATATATATATATATATATATATATATATATATATATATATATATATATATATATATATATATATATATATATATATATTCATTATGAGACATTTATGTGCGGAATAATTTATTTTTAATCAAACAGAGAATATTAGATGCAAGAACTAAGACAATTTTTAAATTCTTATGCGTTTTTTTAAAATCTTTATTAGGTTACTATATGTTTAATTTGTATTTTATAATACTATATAGTTTTAACTAAGGGAATTAAGATTAATATTTTTAATGTATAATTAAAGCCTATTTTTAATTTTAACTTTGTTAAATTGAATTTTCATTAAATACTCTATTTATACTTTGAATCTAACTTAGTCAAATGACTTAGTGGAAAGCATACGAATTTTAATTACAAATAGGATTTAGATATGAATAAAACAAATTTTTAATATATTTAACTTTAAATGTAAATACTATCTCCTAGATTCGTAGTTTAAAGTTACCTAGGTATTTGTAAGTTGATTAATATGATTTTGCATTTGAATGTTAAAAACTCTCTCTCTCATTTGGAAATATTCCTTTCTTGTTTTTGAAACATTTTTTACGGAAATACATGCTTTAAATTTGTGAAACCAGTTAATTGGTGCAAATCAAATAAATTGCTCTTCTCTCACGAGTATGAAAATATATAAATTTAAGATATCTTTGTGACATAAAATAAATTTTTTACGTTAATTTTAACTGAAACATAATCAATAATAGATTGAATGTAATAAAGTTATCGTGATATAAAATAACGCTTAGCTTTTGCAAAAACAAAAGAATAACACTAAGTGAATAATACAATATATTATTAATTTCCTTTTCCAAATTAAAAATATAAAGCTATTTTCATGATTTTAATTTTTCATTAAATTCTTAGATAATTAGTATGTTAAACTAAATAATGTCATAATTCATAAATTTAAGACCTTCTTTTATTTTGCCCAATCTTTACATTATATTTGGAAGTCATTGAATTCTAAACTGAAATCAATAGCAAAATTTCAATAATAATTTATAAGCAGTCATTGAAAAAAAGGACTTGGAGTAACTCAGTTTCTTACACAAGAATTATAAATCATTATCATATATCGTATGAAATGCGTATAATATCATAAATAATAATTATTATGTTATTTATTCGGAAGCATGTTACCAAAACATAATAAACTGAACGATTAGTAAAATTATGTTTGAATATGAATAACAATCAACTTTTTCTTGCTTGGTGCAAATAGTGCTAACAATTATTTGACTGCTTTAAGCGCGTTATTAGTCTCTTGGTTCGATGAAAAAATGAGAAGTTTCCTTTTTTCCAACATCTTCAATGGGAAAAATCTTAGTGATACCAAAGGTCATAAATAAATGCCATGCAATATTGCCTTCCAGCAATCCGTAGTTTACATTGCAGTACTAATTCAGATTTACTAGGGTCATCTGTTTTGTATTGTCTAGGATGGTAGATAAGGATACAGATAAAGGAAAATTCATTTTACCAGTCTGACTTTTATCGTTCACTGTTTCAATCCAAATAGTATTATTGAGAAATTCGTGAAAGAATTTTCTTCAAGATATTCCTTAACATAATCTAAAAAGATCATGTTAAGCAATATCTTGAAGAAAATCAACTATACTGAGTAATACAGTTAATTAGAGGCTCAGTAATTTTAACTTGATAGTCAGTTTATGAATAGAACGAAATAAGTTTAAACTTGTATAGAAGTGTTTTAGTGTAGGTATTTCGGGTTTGTTATTTTAGTGCAATGAAGGAAATGCTTGTTAAAGCTACTCTTATCTCAAGAGCAGATTTCAATTAATAAAATATCAAGTTAAAATTTTTCATTTTCATAATGAATTGTTATGTTGTTTATAAGTTAATGATTTTTAAATTATATTTCATAATTAGATACTTACTTTAATCACAAATTAGAAATAGATTATAATTCCAATTTACTACAAAATGTAGGGTACACTAAATGTTATAGGTACTAGATTAAATTAAATAATGCCAATAAATTAAATAATAACCAGTATACTTGATTCAATTAAATAATGCATAGAAAGCATGATTTTTAAGGTAAACTTTAAAAAAATGCTTTGTAAATCTCCAACAGAGGCCTCTAAGAGGCTTTAAAATACAGTAGTCATTTTGAACTTTTCAATTAAGGAATTATTATTAATATTGTAAAACAATGATTATTTTTAATGTAAACTTAAAAAAATGCTTTGTAAATCTTCTCCAACAGATGCTTCTAAAAGGCTTTAAAATACAGTAGTCAATTTCGAGCTTTTCAATTAAGGAATAATTATTAATATTGTAAAGCAATGATTATTTGAAGCTAACGGTAGTAAATTGACCATTGAAATTATATAAATATAGAAAGGTTTGAAGGAATAAAATAGTGTTTTCATTTCTCTGTATTTCGTTATTTTTTTATCCTACATTTAAGTAGAAAGCAAATAGGCAAAAATTGTCTAGATCTTTTTCTTTAATATGCATAATTTTTAGTAGTATGGAGTTTTATAGTACGGAATTTTTAAATTACACATTGATATAGATAAGAAAGTTAAGTTTTTTAAAATTTAAAAATTCTTTGATATTTTATGAATAATGATTAGAATATACCGGGTAACATGAAAGTATTTCATATAACTCTATACAAATGTATTTCGTATTACCTGAAATTAAATTCATATATGATAATTTGATAGCATTCATACCTGGTAATAGAATTAAACATATTTGTATTAACAAATATGTTTCATACTACCATTTTTTATTAAAAAATAAAAATACGAATTTTTAAAGATATTTGTATATCTATTCGACTAAGCACAAGAATATATTTAGTTGAACTAATATCGAAAATATGCGATTAATCTTCATAGAAAATATTAAGAAATAAATTCTTCAATAAATAAAAAAGAAAATGATGTATTTAAATAGAAATCTAGTATTTAATTAACATACATAAATAAGCCATTCGCGCGTTATAAATAAACTAAAAAAGTTATGTTAAACATTCAAGCATTGTTTTCGCATGTCATGAGGTATAAACGTAAAATATTTATGAATAAATATATTATACGGCTCTTCTTTCAAATACATACAAATGAGCTAATTAGATTGTTCCCTTTTCGTAAGTTATCTTTTCTCAAATAAATTGAATCGTTTGATGTTCAAATGTAGCAAAATTATAAAAAAGCCTTCTAAAAATTTTCAGTATGTTCATAAAAGTCATTAATATTTCGTCCTTTTAATTTTCATCTGTCTATTTGTTTTTGGTTTTGAATATCAGAATGTGATTAGCACTCATTGCGGTCAAAGTTTTCTTTCAATTGTGCATCATTTTTAAACAGTTGAAGAGTTTGTTTGAAAATTTATTTTTCTTACATCAAAACGATCAATTAATGAGGACATTTGTCATTTACCATGAAATGTTTGTATGTTGGAACTAATGATTATCTCCTTTATTAATGGTTGAGAACTGATTCTTTCGCTGAAATAATCCATCTTCTTTTCCATCGTTTTTATGCTCGATAAATTTATCGTAGTCATAACATTATTCATTATTTTCTTCAAGGTTTCAACGATAGTATGATTATAAATAAAGATAAATTTTTTATGTTTTAATTGTTTTATTTACATAGAAATTTAAGAAAAAACACGTTGCACCAAAAAAATTCTATTTCTATTATTGAAAGTGTGAAGTTCCTGATAATATGAAATTGAAAGTAAATTTAATTTACAAAAATAATGAAAACTAAATGTTAAAATTTACTGTGGGGACCAATTTTAGTCATTTTTAAGGATTGATTTATTTGAGTCACAAAAACATCCTTTCAAAGGACGCTAATATATCAATAAAGTGACAACGTTTATTTCTGACATATTGATAACTTAAAACGTAAATAATTTTGAATCTATAACTTTATTAATATAAAATATAATTTCCATAATTATCTATGACAAATTTCCAGCCATTTAAAGCAGTTAAAAACGATCAGTTCAAAATTTACATCTAAGCCTTATATAAAGAATTTTGAGGGAGAGTTAGTAAGATTTTGTAGAAGTGTTAACGAAGAAAGTGTAAAATTTGGCACTAAAATAAATTTTTGGCGCAACAAATAATATACATTTCTCACACAAAACAAACTGAATTATATTTTTGCATTTTTATTAAACAAATTTTTTTTTATTTCTTAGTACAATTTATACCTTTTCTGATACCTAAAGTTGACTGATAAATGCAATCATTTAAAACAAAGTATGGCCTTCCAGTAACACCAGCTTCCACATCGAATTACATTTACTACTCCTTTCGTTTCTAATCTTAGATCAAGGTTTGTAATATCTCTAAAATTATTTTAGACATTAATTTTTACTTGTAATATTAAACTAGGATTCATAGTTGCGTGATTTGCAAAAAACAATTAAAAACAAATTCCAAATCTCCATAAACATCAGCCTTCGACTTGGGAATCGAACTTACAAATATTTAAACTGAATGTATAAATTATGTAATTCAACTGTTAAAACAACTCCTTTGTACAAGAATTTGCTTTGTTGGATTTTGAAGATTAAATACCTCTACTAGAAGAATATTTTCAGAATTAAATGCCAATGCGCAAGAAAAACAATTTTCTACTTGTTTTTATAAATATATAATTGTGTTTTTATAAATATATTAATTATTACAAAAGTAAAACATAAGATATTTTCATTTATTGAGAATAATTTTCTTAATGTTTTTAATATAAAAGTATGCATAATGTACATAATTTAATTTAATTTTTACTTCCAAGATGGATTCTTACTTCAGTTTTAAATTTTTTTACATCGTGAATGTTAATTTAGGAGCTAATAATTAAATAAAATAACTTAAAACGTAGAACGATAACAGATATATACACACACACACACACACACACACACACACACACACACACACACACACACACACACATATATATATATATATATATATATATATATATAGATAGATAGATAGATAGATAGATAGAGAGAGAGAGAGAGAGAGAGATAGATAGATATACATATATATATGCATATATATACAGGGTGTCCAGAAAAGGACTCCCTGATTTCAAAATTAAATATCTCGAAAACAAAGATCGATAGAGGAATGCAGTAAACTGTATGTTTATTGTGAAAGCTGTAAAAATTTTATATAGCAGTTTAAAATAATAGTTACAAAAGCTGCTAACAGATGGCGCTGTACGCTGTACAGCTCATATAAGCATACATAAATGAAATAATCGTATGAAAACATTCTTTGCAAAAATCACATCACAATGTTTTCAAAATGTTCACCATTGACACTACAGAGGTGGCGCAAACGAAGAATGAAATTTGCCATCACATTTCGTAGTGTCTCAACAGAAATGGATTCACATGCTACACAGATCGCTGATTCAAGCTCGTTTAGCGTGGCGGGATGCTTCGGGTAGATAATGTCTTTTAATGTGCCTCACAAAAAATAGTCACAGGGAGTCAAATCCGGTGAATACGGAGGCCAATCCATGACTGCACCAGTAAATCCAGTAAAAGCAAAGACTCGATTCCCAAAGTATTCATCAAGAAAGCGAAACACTTGTTCGGTACGATGTGGTCGGGCTCCATCTTGCATAAGCCATTCAGTATGTGGTAGATCCTCTAAAACTTGCTGTGTGCGATAAATTGTTCCAAAATTGCAACGTAACGTTCACTAGTGACCATTTCTCGAATGAAAAAAAGGGTCAATAATGCCTCTGCTGCATACTGCAGCCCACACAGTAACTTTAGAAGAATACAGGGGTTTCGCTTCACACCAATATGGATTTTCGGAACCCCAAAATCGCCAGTTCTGTTTATTCACGAATCCATTCAGGTGAAGTGTGCTTCATCTGTAAACCAGATGCAGACAACATCAAATCCTTCGCTATCAATCATTGTGAGCATCTGATTAGCAAAGTCAACCCTTTGTAGCACAGCTCGTACGGGTATGGTCTGGTGAGTTAGAATTTTGAATGGAAACATGTGTAGGTTCTTTCTCAGTATTTTCTGCGTGCTGGAACGCTTCAAACCAATCTCAGATGCAATTCTGCGGACGGATGACATTGGATTTTGCTGAATAATTCCAGAAACTCAGGCGTAACTGCAGTTTGCTTGCGACCAACATTCCCCACTAGATCATCAGTTACATTGGCTGTTCGTAGAAATTTGGTGAAGAGCGTACAAATGGTTTTCACATCGGGTCCTTTTGGAACATTAAATCGTGCTTGAAAACTGCGCCTTGTTGCCATAGGACTCTCTTTTAACCTGTGGTACTCTAGCACCAGAAAAACGCGTTGTTCAATGAAGTGCATGGTTTTAATCTCTTCCTTCGGTACGCTAACTTCCTTTCATGCTTCAATAGTGGGACTGATCGCTCTGAACTTCGGATCACTATTTATACTAGGCATAACGTATTTGCAGCTTTTGTAACTAATATTTCAAACTGCTGTATAA
The DNA here is from genome assembly GCA_037975125.1 of Latrodectus hesperus. Lineage (NCBI taxonomy): Eukaryota > Metazoa > Arthropoda > Arachnida > Araneae > Theridiidae > Latrodectus > Latrodectus hesperus. The sequence continues at coordinate 92,129,361 of CM075857.1, forward strand.
AATTCTTACAGCTTTCACTATAAACATACCGCTTACTGCATTCCTCTATCGATCTTTGTTTTCGAGATATTTAATTTTGAAATCAGGGAGTCCTTTTCTGGATACCCTGTATATATATATATATATATATATATATATATATATATATATATATATATATATATATATATATATATATATATATATATATATATATATATATATATATATATATATATATATATATATGAGAATAAAAATGAATACAAGAAAATAGTTGAGAATAAATAATTCCTAAATTATGAAACCTTTTCATTATTATTTAAAGTACTTTATAATTATTTCTATTAAGAAAGCATATCTCTTCGATGAAGATTTTGCCCTGATTTTATAAATATATATACTTAATATCAGATAACAATGCTGAAACTAAATATCTTAGTTGTGTCTTATTTGAATATCGATAGACATTAATTTTTATCTGCAATTTATTAATAATTTAACTGGAGGAAAACTTTCATTTACAAAGAAATTAATTTTTTTCATTGTTTGTTCTCAATGTAAGCATGAACAAAAGTTTTATTTGATATCGTCCTATCGATAACTGCATTCCTTAATCTTAATCGAGAAATTCAAATGTCCTTGCGGGTAGCCTGGAGAGTGAAAAGAGGGAGAACCCGTTAAACTCCCGATCAATGGGAGATCGATGCCAAAGTCCCGTGGGTGTTTGCATAAGGAGTGGGTCTCTAATCGAAGACAGGAAATTAGATAAAGATTAACGGTCCATTCATAGTCACTTTTATAGGATTGCGATAAGTCAAATCCTTACATTTGTATCAAATGTAATGATTTGATTTCTCCAAATGCAAAGGTTATCTAATGTTTAGATATCTTTTATATCAACTGAATGCAGGGTTACAGCATTAAAACTAATAAATTCAGCAAAATTAATTATTTATTAAAGAAAAATATGTCGTTTTTAAGTTTAATAGTCAGCAGTTTGCTTATTTAAAAATGATTACAAATATATGGATTCTAGGAGATAAATTTCATCAAATATCAGAAAAATAATTTTGTTTATTGTTAATTATTAATTTCTGAACTGTGCCTAAAGGCAAATATACAATATTTTAAGTTATACTTAATTTTGTAAAAAAAAGTTTCATTATTGTTTAAACTTGAATATATGGTAAAATGCCTTCACTATATAATTATGATAAATTACACGTTACATATTCATACATTTGAATTTCTATTGAATACTTAATGAAACTTTTCATAACTATTCAATACATCTCTTTTTTAGTGAGTTAAATAAAAATTAACCTAAAATTTTCTTCGTAGTAAGTAAGGAAAAAAGTCAGTTTCTTAATAAAAAAGCAGTAATGTAAAATATCAATTTATACTTATTAATGAGATGCATGAATTTATAGAAGTACATATACTTTATTAGATACATATGCATACCCTATCAAGTACAAACCGCAATATTATTTCAGTGTTCTCATTAAAATCATCTACGATACCTTAAAGTAATGTTTATCCTAATAAAGCTCCTAAACTATTTATCGTTATGTTATTATAATTGGAATTCACAATTATATTTGTTTTATGAGCCTTCAGTATTATTCCTTAGAAGTATTTGCATTTAAGAAAAAAATTTTTCATTTCTATACATTACTTCGTATATTATTTATAAAAGTAATGTAAAAAATGAATAAGAAATTCACTATCCAAACAAACAAAATTTGTTACTAGTTAAAAGCAATGAGTAAAAATGAAAATTTTGATTTGAAATATATAACTCTAAGAACATTTGATAGAGAGCCGGAAATGAATAAATGAAATATGGGAAATAAAGCAAAATATGTGAAATAAGTTAAGATCTATTAGTGATAATAAATTAAATTCCTATTTGTTAAATAATTTCTCCTAAAATATAAATCCCTTTCCACTTAAGATTTTACAAATAATTGTCCTAAATTTTATCACACAATTCCTTCAGTTAGAATGTTTAATGGAACAACTTAAATCTCATTCAATATTATCGTAACTATATCAGTGGGTGTTGATAATCCTAACTATATCTGAATCACAGGACATATTTTTACTAAATAATTACTCAGCAAAATGAATGAAACATTAGCAAACTCCAGTCAATTAATTAAGGTAAAAATACTGATATTTTCCATTGTAGTGACATTAGCATGCTGTTGATTTAATTGAATTATAGAATCTTATAAAGTCTAATGAGTCATTAAAATCAATTGTTACAAATTTTTAGTAAAGAAATAATTAATTCATATGTATTAGCACTTTCGTGAAACATTTGTTATGAGAATATTATGAATCAAGTTTTCAGGAAAACGTCTGTTATAATTTATTTAGAGTATTACATTATTCTACACTGATAGTCTTGTTCTTATTGCCTCGTTTGGAATTTCAAAGAATTCCTAATGAATAAGTTTTGACTATGCAATATAGTAATGACGTAAATGGTTTTTAAAAAATATTTTTAGAATAAAATTTTAGAAGTATTAGTATTTATCATTTATTATTTGTCGGTGAACTTTTTACTACTGATTCTCAAGATTCCTGAAGATTCCCGATTGTACCAAAAACCCATACTGTAAGAAATCTGCAAATTAATTATAGGTTGTAAATTAATTAAATATAATTATAGGCTTTAAGGAATATAGGTTGAGGTGAATAAATATTTAATTAAATTTTTGGATGATATAGGAGAATTTACGAAGTGTTATTGGAAATTGATTGAAACTTCGGTCACATTGGTGTAGGTGTCACTTATTTTTTAATATTAAGTACTGCATATATAAATGTGTAACCACATGTAAAACATTTTTTACTGTATAAAGTTCACTTACATGTACAATGAAAAGAAAATCTATGGCAGATAAATGGCCAAGTTGGTCGCTACTTATTGTTTTGTAGTTTGTCAAGTTTTTTTTTATAATTTTTAAATGTCTTAATAAATGTTATTTCCATACATAAGATTTGAGTTTGTTAGATGCCTTTTGGAAGAATTTTTTCTGTACACATCTACCTAATTCCACTACGTTTATACTTTACTTGTCTTTACACAGACAGTTGTTTTTAGAGTTTACATTCAAATCTAATTAAATTTATTAAATACTACTTACTTTACTTTACTCCATATGGATATTTGTAATCTTGCTTGATTTCAATTGTGGAATTCATGTAGTTTATTCAAGTCCTAATTGCTTTTTTCGAATTAATAGATTTTATTTAACAACTTTAATGCATATTTATATTATTATTACTGCCACGTTCTAATCATTTTTTCTTATGACATATTCATTATTCAAAACTAATTATTGATAATATACAGATTACCCAATATGAATTTGTTGGCCTCTTGAAAATTATCTTTGCATACGAGAGCTAATTATTCGTACAACTATATTTTAAAATGCATTCTCTAAATCACTATAAATCCAAACCCAAGGTGTGAATTGAATCCATAAATTCTAAGAACTAGCTTGCATACTGACTGCTTTTTTGTTGATGTAACCTATACCTCCAAACGTCCACCATGGCCTGATTAATTAGGACTTCGTTTTCATTATCGGAAGGTAGTAAGTTCGAATCCCAGCTTAACTGAAGTTCCGTCTTGTTAACTGAAAGCAGCTGGGGCTCGTTAAATCTGGCTGTGGTCACAATGTCCTCCAAGTGAAATGATGCATCTGAGGGTGGTAGGCCAATTATTTGTGCCCTTCTGTTTGATCCTTCCTTTAAAATCACGAAGACTAAATTCAGAAACTTCTATCTAACGAGTAGAGCCCAACTCAGGGCTAGTTACAGGGGAGGATGCTGGTAAAACAACAATCTACACCTCCAATCAAATACTCGTTTAGATAACTTCCTTTGAAACAACTCAAGACACATATTAAAAGAGAATACAGAGAAATAATTTCAGAAGAATCTGGAGATTAATCTTACTGAGTTGCGACATTAAAGAAAACATTTTTAAAGCTGATTTAGTGACTTAAGTGTATTTTAATTAAAATCCAATTTAATTATAAGAATTAATTAAAGGTTTGATAAGTCGCTTCTTTTTTATTATATATTGATGTATCTTTTATAAAAAGTGAATATTTTTTTAATAATTCTATATAATATGTTGCAATATTTTCAAACATAACGCAACGAAATATTAAAATATTAGTAATAAAAGGAATGGAAAATTACTAAGAAATGAAAATAGAAATCGTGTAACAGCTAGTGACATGAGAATCTCGTGAAATTTTTTCTATCTTAAATAATTCTACACAAATTAATAAGAAACTTTTTTTAATCATGTATTATGATTATATGGAGGGTGCAAAATATAAGATATACTGTCTATATATTTTCCTTTTTACACTTAATTTAAATCTTAGTGAAAAAGTATTATTCTTAAAAATGATTTATAAATATTTTGCATTGAAACATTATTACAATATCTATTTTTATGGTTTATATGTTGCAAGTTTGAATGATTATCATATTTTTAGTAAATTCCAAAGTAATTTATGACTGTGAAAATAGAAGAGATGGTTCAGATCAGTGATTAATTTGGCTATATTTACCTAAATAAATTCACTTTTATTGTTAACATTCCCTTTTACATTATCTTTATTAAATTTTTGTAATATATATATAAATATTCTTATACTACTGAATACATAAATGCATTAATCATTGAATACTTGAGTAATTGCATCAATTTACCAATATATTATGCATGACGGAATTAAATAATAACTTTTAGCATTAAAATAGATGTTTATGCTTCACTTTCAAATAATATTACTTACATAATAAAAGGGAAAAAATGTGAATAAATAATTTGCAAAATGCATGTAATTTCCAAATCTATGCTTAATTTTTTTATGCGTTGATGCAAATATAGTATAAATTTAAATTACGAAAAAGTGTAAAATATTTCACAAATATTACATTTGGTTTATCAGGATTATTTTTGATTTATTCAATCATTTTGCAGACATTACAGGGATCAATTTTAATCATTCCCAAGGTCAATAAATAAGATATAGTATATTGAAAGAAAAAATACTAAGTTACCATTTTGGATGCAATGAAGATTTATGAAGGTCATCCTTTTCCTCTTGTGTTATTGAAAAAGAGGAAAGTTGTGCAGATGTTTTTTTTTATCTTACTAAATGATTTTTTTAACATAAAACAAGATCCTTATTCTTAGATTTACATTAAACATAAAAATTTAACAAATGCTTAGAAAATATAATCTAAATTATATTATCATTTACATGATTAGAATTACGTTGCTACCCAACTTTTCATGCATATATTTTTGAACTATCAGTAAAATCCATTTTCACTAGTAATTTTCCATTACTCCCCAGCATGATAATCATCATAATGGGAAAAAATCATAAACTTCTAAGTATAAACCAAACATTTTATTTAAATTTTATAAATTAAACAATTATCAATTATTTACAAAATTTATTTACATATCAATGTTTATTGTTGGCGCAAACTGCTTAGTAATCGCATCATTGATCTAATCGAATGATTCTTTTTCGTTCATTTTTTCTTTATTTCTTCTTACGAATTGTACCAAATATTATGGGAAATGTTGTCTGGTGGTACGACGATGTTCCTTGTTCCCTTTCTTGGCGGTTCCTCATAGGCGTTCTACCGTCTGCCCATGAACTTCCAACTTCTGGATCCACGAAGTTCAACTTGTGATTCACTGTGAAATGAGAAAGGCCTGATTTTTCGAGTTAATCTGTTTTTTAACCTTTAGAGTAATAGGAGTAAATAACGGATCTCTTTCATTCACATTTCTTTAGATACACTTTAAGAGACACTTTTCACCTCTATGTGGAACGGCAACAAAGAATGTATCCTTTGTAACGTGGAAAATGCCACTAAAAACAATTATGGCGAGAAAATACGCCCAGCGCTACTTTTCCTCTTGGTGAATAGTCTTTTGTCTATTTCGACAATTTGGCCGGGTCCTCCTATTTTTCTCCATTCCTGGTGCAAAGTGTCTTCGGTACAAATTTCTCTAAGGTAATTGCTCCAGTCCACGACAATAGTGTGTGACACGAGAAGTTTTTTTCAAAAAACTAGGTGGATGTTAATTTTATCGACCATAAGTAAATAGATCTCATGGTTGTTGTGAAAGAGAGATCGAAATTCTAAAATAAATTGCCCTTCCTCATTCCAAATTCTTTCTTGACATATTTTCTTCGATAGACAAAACCATATTTTGCGCATTGGAACATTTTTGTTCTGAAGGGATAATTACACATCGTGGAAAATGTGCTGTCATATCTACTTCAATATTTGGGAGTTGAAAAGGAATCAAAACATCTTTCTTTACTGACTTTCGACGAAATTCAACAAAGGTAAACGATAGCTATAAAAAAAAATTAAGTTTACAGATTATTTACGCTAATTTTCACCTCTCTATAAGAAAATGCTATTTCTTAAGTAGCATAAGAACCAGTTTTACTAACATCAGGTGTATCAATATAAACATAATCACATTGATATCAATATGTTTGTTAAGGACTGTGTAAACATTTAGGTTTTAATATGTTTGAACTATTCCAAAATATAAAATCAATTTTAAAATAGGAGTTTCATTTTTAGTTTTAAGATATAGTTTTTGTTTTCTTTGGTTATTTGAAAACAAAGTTTGCGACAGAAAAAATATACTTTTGTCTTCCGAGTTCGTAAATTTTAAACTTCTTACACTGTTTACAAATACTTAATAACTTCCTTTTACATAAAAACAGATAAAATCTTAACTTTAACCACAGTAATAATACTAATTAATCTCATTAGTGATTTTATTATAGTTTAATAAGTATCTTAATTAAGAAGTATTTATATTTAGAAACGTAAAATTATTAGGAATTATAACAGCGTATTTCATATATATGTGACGAAAAAAGATGGTGGATTTTAATATGAAAATAAATTTTATTTTGAATTATTTGTGAATATAATTTTAGTAATTATCAATTAAGTAACTCTTCCATATTTCATAATTGCGAAGACAAAAAAATTTAATGTATAAAAACGAAAATATTTCTGCAAATCAGGATTTTTAATAACCTATATATATGTGTGTGTGTGTTGTGTGTGTGTGCGTGAGACAATATCTGACTTATATTTTTCAACGCAATTTCCAAAACATTTTATAAGAAAACATAGCTTTTTTTAATGTATGTTCTACATTCGTGCAATTTTTTTGAGTAAACAGAAAAGGATAAAAGTAAGCAGTGAGTTTCTAAAAAATATATAAATTTTCAAATTTCGAAATTTTTTTCAAATATTTAGTAATAAATGGTAATTTAATCTAAAGGTAAAAAATAAGTGTTATATTTTTTGGAAATAAATAAAAAATTTCTCTTAAAAATTTTTATATCAGTTATTTTTCTGCTTTTATCCCAAACTGATTCGGAGTTTTCTCAGATAGACATGTCAAAATATAATCAAGTGTTTTTTCTCATAATAATGTCAATAATATTTGATGCATTATAAATATGCATGCTATATTATTACTAAAGTTTATTACAAGGGTTTTTATCAACAAAAAAATCCTAAATCAATATTATTTTAACATTTTTTTTGTTTTAAACATTTTCATTCATTTAATTGATGTATTTCTGAACCTTTGGTAGGAGCAAGAAAACATACACAATTTAAAATTTAATTTAAAATGAAGGAAATGTATTTAATCAAATATGCAAGAAAATTGATAAATATAAATAGCCACTCTAAAATAATATATTATGTAAAACTTTCTTTATTATCTTATGAATGTGTACGGAAATTCTTGAAATTCTTATGAAAAAAAGTGAAATCTAAGCAGTTTGTCTAACAAATTTAATAAGCTGACGAATTTCCAATGTAATTAAATGGGAATTGATAAAATCTAAAATTAACAAAACTGTCTAAATCTGAAAATTTTTAACTGGGCAGCAAATTTGACTGAGAGCGTTACGTTGCATTATATGACTGATTTTTAAAACAATCAACGCTTTTTTGTGTATTTTTATTATACAATTAGCTTTATATAATGTAGGTTCTACTACATGATGTATTTGTAATTTGAATTTCCTTGCAAAATAATGATTGCGTTTATATTGCGTATAATGATTGGCATATTATTTAAAAACAGTTGCATGACTTACTAATTCTAAAGTATTGAAAAATACACAATCACTTCGGATATGTGTGCCATTTATTATTTGATTTAATATTTTTTAATAAAAATATGTAATATTTTTAATAACCATCAAATGATCCTGTTAAAGTTTAATTTTCATTTTTAAATTGATAACTAATGACATTTTTGTAATGTTTATTAGTAGAATTCTTATTTCATTCTACAATTATCTTTTTTTTAAAGTTCAAATAAAGTGGTAATGTATGAATTTATTTATTATTTATGATATAAACCATGCTAGAAGTTTTAGCTGTATTAACATTTTTCTGTAAAATCTTAATTAGAAAGCATTGAAATACGTATGTCTCTAATTGTAAAAATGACAAATTACACCCACAATCATAATTTAAATGTATGCTATTATATATTGCTATAATATTTTATTTAAAGAATTGCTGACATTGTAACTTTTATTTTGTTTCAAGGTAAGTTTTCTTAATAATGTTGTTATTTTATTCATTTTTTTGCTCATAATGATAGAATTTATGAGAATACATGCACAAATTATGAGATATTCATAGAGTCATTGTTTTTGCAATTATTAAAAAAAAGTCTCCAATCATTACCTTTAATTTTTTGCCATTAAAAACCAAAAAATTCGTTGTTTTGTAAGTAAAAAACATTCCGCTTTTGTATAATAAATAAAAAAGATAAAATAAGTTGTTTCAATTATATTTCTTAATCAGTACCTTTTGAAAGTAATAGACATTCAAATTATTTTGAAGTAAAATATATTATGCATAAAGTACTTTAGAATATTACATTATAAAATAAGGTTCCTGCACCAGAATTTAAAAATATTTTATAAAAAATGTACAGTAACATGCTTATGTATTCTATCCTAGATTAAACGTTCCAAACTTTTTCTACCTTTTATTCACTTAACGATAAAAGAAATTTGCTCAATAAAAAATGCATTATGAACTCGCTCGGGAGCAAAATAAGAGATGTTAAATTCACACCTTTTGTGAAAGAAATAAAGTTAAGGACTTTCAAGGAAAGTAAAGAAAATAAGAATGAAAAATTTTGAAAATAAATATAACGCTAAAAGTTAGCTTTTATTGATTGTTACACACAAAAAATATATGAAAACAATTTTTTTTAATAATGAAACATTTAAAAGTTAAATTTAATAGTCTAAAATATTTAAAATAGAGAATACTTTATGGAATAGACATTATGTGAAATAAATATTGATAATCGAAATAAATAAAAAATGTAAATAAGTTCCCAAAATAAGGAATTTTCAAATAACGATTTTCATTATTTAATAGGTGAAAATGGGACATAAATAAAAAATTGTTCCCATAAAATATTACCAAACTATACAACATAGGAAGGACGAAATCTAAATGGTAGAAAATAGGTTATTAACGCACTTTGTATACATATTTAAATTTTTTAAGTAACATGCTCACTTCATATGTACATGCACATGTCATAAGATGCATAGCTATAATCCGCTTTTAAATAACATTTAACTCCTGATTATTTAAAAACGGATTATGTGATATGCATCTTATCCACTTTGTCTAAACTCAATAAGATTTTGGTCCCTAAGAAAGAAAAACTGTTTCAATGCAAAGAGTTTCACTAATTTTTAAAAAAAAATTAAATTAAAAAATTTGTTAGTCGAAAATAATTTTATTATTCGTCGACTAGTGTGTATTTCTAATACATTTTAATGTTAGCAGTCATCTGTTTAAATTGCTCAAATGTATGTTTGTCTGAATGTTTTCTCATTTTTCTTAATTTTATGGATTATCCACGAAATTGGATTATCCTTATTAACAGCGTTAGTCAATTCTTCAGATGATTGAGAATTTATTGAACATCAATAATTAAGACTAACTTATTTTTCGTTAACAAATTTTAACATTTCTCCACAAAATGTTTTACACAATATATCAAATACGTACGGTTTTATTATTCTAAAAAACAATTATTCAGGTAAATCAATAATCACTTAAAAAATTTTGGGAAATGAACTGAATATTGGTTTTGCAAATAAAGAGTGTTTCCAATAAAATAGCGCAAAATCTTAAGTACCAAAATATCAAATGTATTTTACTTACATTATACAATGAAAATTCAACAGACAATCCCTCATTTCAAGCAAATAATTCTAATATAATACCAGTATAGTTTACGTATGTTATATAAGAGAAAGTAGGTATCTCTGTCATGGTGAGTCAAGGGAAAGAAATGAATGTATTTAAAAGATTCTTTATTGAAGATACTCATACATTTTAGTATTCGGTTAATGAGATTTTACAGGAATTAATTACATCCAAATTTGCAGTTACTGATGTTATGATCAAATCGAAGTGCTACGAAAATACTGAGTCCTATTGATACTTGTACCAAGCAATTGAGAAATACTTCTGATAGACGTTACAGTGGATTTAAATCTTAGTTACGGAACTTATTTCAATAATAGATTTGTTGCAGAAAAAGTGATACTTTGTGGGCTTATTGCCATTAGCAGGTACCATCACACACATTAACATTTTAGGTGTTTGAATTATATCAAAGATTAAATATCCATTGTGGAAATCATCATTAGCTGTAATGAAACACGAATGAAATCTGGCTATCTGATGAGGTATACGTTGTAAATACTTTTGGATTCCACTGTGTTAACTAAGAAATACGATAATGGTAGTGTCATTGTTTGGTCTGGGTCAATTAGTTCAGTTAACAAGATTATGTATTCAGATGCATGCAAAGATATTTCAGACAAAGTAGGTTTGGATATCAAAACAATATAATTTGGAACATTTTTTTTCTCTTTAGAACAGTAATGCATCTTTATCAAACAATACACATGTTTGCCTACAAATTTGACTATAATGATGTTAAAGTTTTTGCTTATCTAACAGATCACTGGCTTTAAAATTAAAGAATATTTTAACAAAAGTTTTAGCTGTAATTTCTTACTAACCGCATTCCATTAAAAGCTCTAACCGCTTACTTGATAGAAAAACGACGGCCAACCTGGCAAACAGTTATAAAGCATTATGGTTTGTCCACTCGAAAAATATAAATGCGGGGGTTATTATAAGAAAATTCTTGACCCAATACACTACCAATTAATTATTTGATGATTGCGGTACCAATTGCAACGATTAACTTGTAAGTTCTGGCCACATATCGAAAATTGTACAGTCTCATTTAATCACTTCACACCTAATAAAATTCTACTAGTTTCAGTTAAAAAAGGTGTGCATTTGTTATAGAAAGAGAGAAGCAGCTGGTTGGTTTTATATATACCAAACTTTCATTTTATATATATATATATATATATATGTATATATATATATATATATATATATATATATATATATATATATATATATATATATATATATATATATATATAATATATATATATATATATATATATATATATATATATATATGTGTGTGTGTGTATTATAATTAACATAATCAATTATTGTTCTAAAGAAACCTGACAATCCTCAAAAATTCTATGAATAATATGAAAATGCAGTATATTAAATTGTCTATTATTAATTAATTAAATTGCTTATTATTGATTACATTTCTATGCTTGTCACTGTGTACTTTTACCAAAAATGTTGACTACTTTTAAGTGATCGAAAACAAAATAATTTTCTACACCTAATCATCAAATTTAATTTGAATGATTTTTACAAAGAATATATATATATATATATATATATATATATATATATATATATATATATATATATATATATATATATATATATATATATATATATATACATAATTTCATCAATGATTGCACAATTTTACTGGGAATTGGTTTAATACATAAAATATCCAATGCCTAACTGCAGGCACTGAGAAACTGTACAGAGGTAAATAAAACAATACATTTGATTTATTTAGTTATAAGCAAAACGTTTCGGTGATTACTTCCCATTTGCAAACCAGATATAATTTCTCCTCTTTGAATTATAATTTATATTCAGAGCAAATTAAAATTCCTAAGTACGAAAACCTTTAAAAAGTGAGCAAAACGTTTATCTCTAAGTATCGATAAGAAAACATCACTTTCATCGTTTGCGATCGATGTAAGATTGCTAACCTTTAATCTTAATTACCAGCGATACATCTTCTCAGAAGAGCTTATGGAACCATCTAGGAATGCATGTGGGTGCTCTGATCAATAGGATCAATGCAGGGCTCCAGGAGTGGTCTTAGAGAAAGGGACTCCTTAATCGGCACACGAAATTAGGTAAGGGTTAACGATGCATTCGTAAAAGCAGTTTCTGGTTTACGATGCGACGAATAGCTTCACTTGAGAGAGATTTGGGCAGCTAAATGATAACAACTTCGTGTATATTCATACGAATTAAAATATGAAGCATCGAGAAGAAAACATAGTTTTCGATCAAATAAGAATGCATATTCTCCATTTTGTAAATGTTTTAAACATTAAATTATTATGGTGGATCTAAAATAAAATACAAAATAATTTTTGAACGAAATGAACTTTTTAAAATGTATGATAGATAAATATAAAGATTTGAAAAACTAAAAGCCATCAGTTTTTAATTTCTATATTTTTGTTTATTTTAACATTAAATTCAGAAAAAATCTTCTATCAAAAATGTATATATATAACAAATGTCATTATAAATTAATTTTTCATATAATAAAATCAAAGGATAGTTTGTGTATTGATTTTCAATAATTATTTGCTGCAATAATAATTTTAATTAAGATCTTCAGTTTAAAGTAGATACATAACTACAACTTAGATAAATCTTTGTGAAGTGGGATCGAACCCTACTTACTTTTTTGCCTTTTAATTTTATCTCTATCTATTCAAAACAATGTATAAATGCTCAATACTAATGTTCTGCTAGTGACTGAAACTTATTTAATATTTTAACATTAATAGTGCTGATACTTATTTTAATGTTTTAATGAAGGAAATAGCTGTTGGAAATATTAATTCTATTTATAATAATTTTAATCAGGACCTGCAGATTAAATTAGTGGTCCTAAAGTTAAATTGAACTGCAAGTCACTGAAAATGTCTGAAACCTCAGAGGAAATTCGGACTCATGAATTGTTGAATTGAAGGCTATTGTGCTCACTATTCGTTTGCTAGATTAACTTACTCAAAGATAAAAAGTAAAATCAAATGACTTAACTAGCCTTAGAAACAGTTAGTTACTATGAAAGTAAATTAAAGCAAACATGCCATATACTGCAAGATTGTAGTTTTGAAAAGTATCTTCGTGATTTCACTAATAAAAACTACGCACAACATCATAGAGGTCAGAACAAAGTAGGTAGAGACTACATTCTCATTTATTGAGGTTCCATCATGATGGTGATCAAGTGTAAATTGCAAGAGGCATAGCGATCATCCTGATTTTAAATTTTGATCTTCTGTTTTTACTAAGTTGGGATACATATGTGCGTGTTACATTTCTGAAAATATCTCTTTTTCCATTTTCTTACTTTAGAATGTTCGTTATCAAGCACTTATTATTTTTCAATCATTTTTGTGAGCATCATCCTATATCATCACCATCATGATTCATATGAGGAAGTAACGCTAGTTTTTCTTAAACTGTCTTCATTCAAACTTAAGCATATTAGCAAGAGTCTTGTGATGGTTATGAATCACTCAACGAAATAATGTGGTACATGACGTAAGATCTACACTATCTAACTTACGCAAAATATTTCAAGATTCAGAGACACTCTTTGTAAACACATGATGATTCCGCAATCTTAACATGTCGTAGTTCTTGCTGTTTATTAATTAGATGGAAATTGTAATTGCTAACATAATCAATCAAACTGTCTTCATATAAGACGTTTTATTACAATCAGAAAAACAATTCTAATAATTTATAAGTTTTTTTCTTTCTTTTTTCTCTTTTTTCAATAAGGAATCTTTGATTTAAATAAAACTAGAAATTGTTTGGTTTTATTAAATAACTTAAAAGATAATTTCAAATAGGACAAAATTGTTCGATTGCTTTTGGAATTTTCATCACTTATATTCCCTTTAATTTATTACAATTACTTAATTTATTCTGAAAACAATAGAAAGAAATATATATATATGCTGTCTTCCAAAACTCATAATAACAATATCTTATAATATTTTTTTCAATGAATAATATTTTTATAACAAAATTAAATAACTTTATTATACTAATATAATAAGTATATTCTCACTTATATTTTTAAGGAATTTCAATGTTCAAAGGTGTTACATTTATTGACTCATATAAATTAAAATAAATTTTATTAAATTAATGTTACAAACAATTACCTGCAAATAATTTAATAAATTAAATTTTTAAAATAATTTTAAATGTGAGAACCACTTAAAACTCTAAATAGTTTCTATTTTTAATATTCAATTTATCACTGTATTTATACCTTAAATATGCTTTAAAGTCGTATTAATAGAGATTTAACTCTTGACTTCCAGCATAATTAAATCAACAATGCTGAGGAACTCAAGTAATAAAATTTATCAAGTTATTTGAGGTACAGAAACATATAAAGCTTAAATGAATGAGAATAAACATTTCATTTTCTTTCCTTACACCCTTTAAGAATCCTTAATGAATAAAGCAGATTAATTTTAGAAGCGTCAAACTTTCTGGTGATTTAATTCCATCAGAATTTAAGGTTTACACACTTATTTCATAGTTTAATTCTTTTAATATAATATCCAATATTTACTCTATCCACTTTAAATTTAGTTTTATTTTATTAAAATAATGTCAAAATATCCTAAAATTTATTCATTGTTTTTAGCTTTTAATATTTAATTTAAACAGAGATAATCTTATTTGATATATGGTTAAATTCCTTAAAATGTTATCTTCAATGTGATTTTGTGTGTTTCACTAATGAAGTTACATTATTCAAAAGCAAAAATTTACGTGCTAGAGCAAAGATTGAAAATGTAACTGGTAGGAATTATTTGAATAATTTCAAGCTATATTTATTTCATCATGTCACCGAATTTTATCATTTTATTTAATAATTATTTATGTTCACTCTAATTAGTCCTTAATGTTTTGTATTTCAAAAATTTTCTTTTTTTCTTAAATTAATATTCTAATTGACTAACGGATAATTTATTTTAACGATTTTGATTGAATATTAGTGTTTTAATCATTTCTTTATTTAAATTGTTTATAACATTAAAACTAAATATTGCCTGAAAAATTTATTACTTTCGACACACTTGACAATTTTTTTTAGTAGAAAAGGAAATCATTAATTTTACATTTTATGGAATTATATGTTATTTGAAATATTCAAATGAGAAATCAACTCTTAGATATTAAAGCTAAAAAAATAATTTTGATTATTTAGATTTTTATTTTAAATTTTTTTAAGTTGAAAGAAAGGGTAAAAAATAATATACAACCCGGTACTTTTCATATTTAAACTAATTCACTTTTGCATCTTTACTTTTACTTCTTATACTTAATAACTGATTAGAGATTAATTTACAACTTAAAAGGGATTGAAACACGATAAAATAATCAACTCCAAATAGATAAATCAATCTTAAGAATTGTTGAATCAAAGGCCAGGTTATTAACTCTGCTACTTCTGCATAATTTTTTGCACATTTATTAATTTTTAACAATAATGTTAATTCCGTCTTTCTCGCAACAGTTATAATGAAACTTTGATAGTAACTACCAGAAAGTTCTGTCTATTCTTGGAATATAACAAGATACAAATTTTTCTTGATGTCAATAAACTTTATTAAAGATTATAACTGTCATTATTATTAACAACTTCTTGCCAGTATAAGAGCAATTTGCTTACCCAATTTTTGTAAAATGTTACATCTTTTCATGCGAAAAATTAAAACAGTGCTTGACTGATATCTTCTTCATTTTTGGATTTTTGCCCTTCAAAATATTTTTAAGAACAAAAACTAGGGATAACTGGAGGGTAACAAGTCCGGAGAATACGATGTATTCGACAGAATTTCCCAGTCTAGTTCTGCAATTTTTGAAGAACTTTTTTTTAGCTTCTTTCTTGGAACATCACCAGCCTCTTTTCTTGGATTACTCGTTTTAAATTATCCAGTTGCTGACAATACTTTGCCAAATTGAGCTTTTCGTTCAATTTTTAATGCTCATAATGTATTGATCCTCAAATGTCCCACCATATACACATTCTCTTATTCAGAGTAAAATTTATTTTACAGTGTGAATAGCTTGGTTTTCCGCACAATGTACCCTTTCCTTACCATGTTTTCGTGGGTAATTCACTTTTATCCCCAGTTAACATCCGGTTCGAGAAGGGCTCGATTTCATTCCGAACAAGCAGAGAATTACGTTTAAGAAAATAAAATTTAAGAATACGTTTAATTTAAGAAAATGATCCGGTTATCTTAATTCTCTTGACTTAATTCACGTGGCATCCATTTTGAATATTTCCACACCAATCCTATCTTCCGAATATGGTCCCAAATAGTTTGTGCTGAGCTGAATTAAGTTTTCTGTGATCTCCGATGTTGTCAGAAAAAGATCTTTCTCTAACATGGATTTAAGAACATCATCATAGATCAATGGACAAAACTTTTCGGTTGACTTAATATTAGAGATTTTAATTTCTCTATGTTTGCTACTTATTGTGAAGGTTATATTTACATGTGTATAGTTTATCAGTGAAAGTGCTTTTCTAAAAATGTAAATTTATAAATAAATTGTATTTTAAAAAATTTTCGAGCTGAGAGAATTTGGCTTTTAATGAAATAAAAAAATACTAAATTGAACTTAAGAGAATAGAGAATCGGCATGAAACTTAATCTTATGATCAGCAAATGCTCTGTAAACACAGGGTTCGTTTGATCAACAAATGACAAGTATATTAGTTAAATTACGATCAATTGTTTTTGTCACTGAATTTTTATAATATTCTAACATAGAACTGAATACTTTTGTTTTCGTACAATTTTAATTATTGCTCTTTGTTTTCACAATAGATTTTCTCACCATTGCTGTTGAGGAAGAATAATCTTTACGTCCTGCTAAATTGTATTTTCATTTCTAAGATGTTTGGATGCCCACATCATCATCATTCATCGCCGAAATGAAACTCGGGCTTTAAAATACTAGGATCTGTGTAAGAATTTATATACTGTAGCCGAATTTATACACTGTACATACTGTTGCCGAATTTATACACTTTACATACTGTACAGCCGAATTTATACAATTTACATACTGTAGCCGAATTTTTATACAGCAAATACTGTAGCCGAATTTTTACACTGCGCATACTGTAGCCGAATTTATACACTGTACATACTGTAGCCGAATTTATGCACTGTACATGATGTAGCCGAATTTATACACTGTACATACTGTAACTGAATTTATACACTGTACATACTGTAAGCGAATTTATACACTATACATATTGTAGCCGAATTATAGACTCATTGATATAGTTTATTATATAAAAATCATCAAAATTGCAATATTAAAATAAAAATAAATTTGGAACAGGCTTAGTAAGTTAGAGACATTTTATAAAGCACTCGATAGTTATTAAATGGAAAAATAAGCAGTTGTAAAAATCTTTGAAGATAAGAACTACATGATGCGGTTGTATCAAGCGAACGTGTCAATGTAGAATGAGATGAGAACTTTCTCTTTGAGCTCTAAATTTTTTGAACACTTGCAGAAAGACTATTTATGAAACGCAAGAATGAAATGTATTTCTTATTCCATAAGAATTCAGAATGCTCACTCTCTGCTTCACTCGCGGGGAAATTTATTGAAAGCATTACTACATACAACATTTTATATGAGTTATATTTTGTAACTATCCATTCATAAATAAATCATGTATTGCTGAATATTTTCGCAAAACTGTTTGAAAACAGGAAATGGTTGAATTATAATATACTTATCAAAACTCTATTAAACGATATATTTAAGTGGGAGGTTTTATATGTATCTCTACAGTGACACTTTGCATATGGCGTTTGATTTGACAAAGACCTTCGACTACAATAGAAACCAAAACTTATACTCAAACATTTAGTTACAAAATGGGATTGAACGTATAACAAATGAACTGAATCTTAAAGTATGAATCGTTCAATTATTGTAGGCTTACTATTGTACCATTTACACATTCTAAATATCAATTCATTGAAATAGAGGCATAGGTTAAAACTATAATAGGAAAAAAATGATAATTTATAATAACGTTTCCTTTTTATTCCAATTAGGTCTTATTTGGTTTTTGCTGACATTTTTCAACATAAACTAAATAAAATAGACTTACAGTTTAATTTATGTTTGCATTTTTGTTGCTCAGAAAATAAACTGTTTGCATTCTTCTAAAGCGCTGTTTTTAAAATATGTTAACAGAATTTCTTCAATATTGGAGTAAATACTAGAAAATCTTTTATTGATGGAATGTTTACCATAATCCCTATATAAGTTAAAAGTGGACAAAATTAATTTGGCAAAGCAAACTAAACCATCTACCAATATTATTAAGAGCTATTTCAAAGTTGTATCTAAGTACGTAGGTTCAAATAATATTTAATTTAGCAAATATTTTGGCAAACCTACTCAAGATTTTTAAGCAGCATGTATTTTTAAGAGAGTGTAAATAATTGGAAATCTAGAACTATTATTTCTGTTAATAAAAATTTACAGAATAATTAAAAAGACTTTCATTAGATAGTAAGTATAAATAATAATTTTCTTCAACACTTTTTTGTTAACTCTAAAATTAAGTGTTGGATTTTTTTTTAACTTTTGCAATGCATCAGATAAATAAAGTCGATCCCAACTGAAGACAAAAACTTCATCATAAGTATTTTTACTAAAGAATGCTCGATATAATTTTTCTAAAGCTTAATTTGCAAAAAAAATTTTAACAAAATAGTATTTTAACATGTATTCTCTCTCTCTCTCTCAGCATGAAAGACTAATTTAAAACTCCTTACTTTTCACAACCAAATATTTAATCTGGTACAACCCTTTAAGGGTTAGGTACAAGGACCTTTGATGGTATTTATTTTACTTCACAACCAAATAATTATGCTTGAAAATAGCAACATAACTATTTACTACAAAAGATAATATTCTGAATGAAAAAGTATCGTTACACGACTCTAAATGATCGATTTATTATAAAGTATTTGGTATTATGATAATAAAAAAGATAAATTCAATGAGTTTCTCATGAAAAAGACATTTTTTAAAGTATAGCATGTGGAATTGAACGCCTATATTATAAACTATTGTTTGAATTCATAAATATTTTTTTATAGGAATATTCGTTAGAAATTCCTGTTACGAACCAGATAACATGGTAACTGAGCACATTCCGCACACATGAAATATGTGCGGAATGTGCTCAGCTAAGAAAAAATTTAATTTTTTTGTTATTATGTAATATATAATGAATTTCTATTACTAAATAAAGCAAAAAATGCAGACATGTTTAAATATATCTTACATTTATGTGTTAACCATTGTCTTCATGTTCAACATCATTTAGGGTAGTATCTCATGCATATCAATAAAGATGATATTTAAAGGGCTTAAATACGAAGTAATACGTTTTAACACATGAAAAGTCTGATTTTTACGGTCTACTTTAAGTAAATGTATATTTTAGACAACAAATTTTACTATTCAATATAAGATTTAATACCTTCAATACAACTTTTGTCAACGAGATCAAGTTTTTTATACCAATATAAAAAAAATCAACAATTCTGGAGACAGCAAACGTATTAAATACCATTTTAGCATCCATTAGACTTCAAAAAGTTTTTTAACTTTTGGGAACTCTTACAGAAAATTATCCAAATGCTTAATAATTAATGATGCCGTAGGTGAGAAGTCAGGTAAATACTGGTAATGTTTTGCAGCCTAACGAGTGCACTATTTGCTATAATTTATTGGAACATGTAAGCTAAGGTTTTTGTAGAGAAGAACTGAACCTATAAAATTCAAAAATGCTTTCTGTTTATGTGTAAATTTCTAATATGTGTTTAGTTGATTTCATTACAATATTTCTCCTCTGTGATGGATTCATCTCGTTTTAGAAAGATGCATCGAATCAAACTGGTTAAGGATGATTACATAATCATCATAACCTTCTTTCGATGGATGTTTGGTTTCCGGAAATGTGGGATTTTATCCAGTCACAATGCTGGTTCTCTTACCGGATCCAGTTTTCGTCTCAGTTTAAAAATTACGTAAAAATTTGCACAAGTTGTAAAAATTCTTTTGAAAAAGGATTTTTTTGATTGGGAAGAAATGCAGAAAGTGTTTCAGAACGTTTAGTTCTTTGATTCTCATTCAATTCATAAGAAATTCACATATACATTATTTAACTATCCTGTCATTTTTAAGTAACAAGAAATGGATACTGGAGTTGCATTTAATTATTTCACAGTTTTAACTGCATTACTAGATTTTATTGCCGAAATTGTAGTACTTGGTTGCCTACAGCTGTCGACGGCCTGCTTTGGCCTCCTTTACTGATAATGTCGTCAAAAAATTCCAGCTTAGCGTAATAACTTCGAAAGATACGTTCGTTTACTAAACCATCTTCAAATGCGCCATTGACGTTTCGTGCAGCTGCTGCAAAATTATAATTACTCTTCCAATTGCACAAAAATAATACTCTAAAATATTAAGAATTCATCCGATGATTTAACAAAAAATTATAGAAAATTACACATTTTCTTAATAATCAAATGAAATAGAGCAAGTTTTTTTTAAATAATATATACAACATGAATATATCAAAAGGGTTTTAGGTTAAATCTCAACTATGCTCAGTTGGAAGTCAGATATTTTGCTCTCGTTTCAGATTAATATAAACTTAACTAAAAGAAGGACGATTTAATAGCAGAATTATAAGTTTGTTTGACTCACACACACAATTGTGTTGAGAAATAAGAAGTTTTGGGGTAATGTTTAATCAAAAACTAACTAAAAAATACAGACAATTTATTTAGAAATGCGTTGATGTTATAACATTTTATTATGAGCATTTAGTTAAGCTGAAAGAAAGTATTTAGTATAACTTCCATTTACAAATTATTCCTTTAAGTGAGCATTAATTATTGAGCATAATATTTTTATTTATAAAAAATTTGAATAAATTATAAATCATAACAGGATAGAAAAAATTTCATTATACAAGCTTCACAAGATTAGCTAAGTTTCAAACATTTATTTTTATAGTTTATATTATATTTACATGAATTGTGTAAGTGATTCTCCCATTTTATATTACTATCATTTTTTTTATTCAGTTTTGAAATGACAAAATAAGGAAAATTTCTTCAGAATATAAATAAAGTTATCTCATCCATTTTACTTCTATTATATGCCGCCCAGCTCGTCTGACTGCGGATAAGGAGGTCCTGGGTTTGAATCCCGGTTTGGGCATGGATGTACTTTCTCTCTATATCTATCCTGTCTTTGTCCTTTCCTTGTATGACTGAGGTGTGAATGGTTGCCTACCCTATAAACGGGTTCCTATAGCATGTGTGTAGAGACATGTAGATGAAAATCGTACTTCCATCTTCATGGTGCTCTGATTAAAAGAAAGACACTCCCAATTGACTTAAATTCGCATAACCAAGGCATATCGAGCTTGGCTTGTTCAAGTGTCATTAGTAACAATAACAACAACTTTCTATTATAATTATTACAGTAACTCAATCGATCTAAGCAGGAATTCAACAATATTGTTATTTATGTAATAATTTAATCAAACAATTTTCTCCCAATTGATGATGAATTTTCCCCCACTTGATCCCCAATGAAAAAAAGACGCTCCCAATTGACATAAATTCGCATAACCAAGGCATATCGAGCTTGGCTTGTCCAAGCGTCATTAGTAACAATTACAACTTTCTATTATAATTATTACAGTAACTCAATCGATCTAAGCAGGAATTCAACAATATTGTTATTTATGTAATAATTTAATCAAAAAATTTTATCACGTGTTAAAAGATAGTTAATTTATTTAATTTAATTAACAGATGATATAAAAATTATATATATACATACATATACATATATTACTACAGAATAAAGGATTTAATTATTTAAGTAAACGACTTATTCCATGCACTTTTCTTTGAAATAAATAATCATTAATTAAAATGAAGTTAGCATTAATAATATAAAAAATAACAGTATAAACTTTTCTTATATTATTAATAAAGCTTTAAAAGAATCAGTGATATTTATTAATAAAACAAACAAAAAGAATTTTAAAAAATAAAAGGGGAATTTTCATTATGAATATGCTCTTATGAATATTCTTAAGTAACATCGATTTTATTAATGAATTCAAAATTATTTATAAGTGCTACTTGTATTTTATCCATTAGTGCAAAACAAGAAAAATATTCTTACTTCAATCGTAAAAGTAAGGAATTTGTTCTGCTTAATTAATTCAATTTCACATGACAAATTTTAGTTTTTAGCTTCCATAGTGTCTTTAGTCACAAATATAACTTTATTAGCAACGTAAATTTTAGTGCCTCTTGTTCAGAAATAGTTTCTTTGATAGTTAATTCACGTTAATGTAGAAAAGTTAATTGCTTTATATCTATTTTCCATTCAATGAAAACTTAAAACGCTGCAAACAAAAACATACATTTTTTCAGAAATGTATGTATATATGTTTAATTATTAAAATATAATTATATAAATTTATTAATGTGTGTGTGTGACTAGAAACAAATAAAAATCTCTGGTTCCATGTGAAAAAAAAAACTTTAATAAACTTAAAATCCAGCTATTTTGGAAAAAATATATTTTTTTCTTTTGGCTTTAATTTTTCAATAGAAATTTGATAACTTAACACAGTTATGTTAAAAATATAAAAATCTTATGAAAACAATCTCAGATAAGAAACTAAAAGTTTGAAGATGTTCATAAAATAAAGAATCAAACCCATTTTTTTTGTTTAATTTCATCCATTTTCTACAAAATTATTTTTAACTTTTAAGTATGCTATATGTATAATATTTTCTGATAAATTTAATAAATACTTGTTTTATGAATTTTCTATTGTAAATTGAATAAGGACTAGCTGAACACACTCTTTAGAGTTGAATGTAATAAATAAGAAATATCTGGTTATAGAGCTAAATACCGATTCAAAATTTGAAATAAAAAAAATACTGAGTTCACTCCAAAATTTCATTTGAAATTCTGTACGTATAAATTGACTTTCAGAGTCAACAATAATTTCCATCTGCAGTGCAAGACCATTAATAGTAGACTTTATCCCTGCAATATCAATCAAAAAGAGAAAAAATACCTTAGGTTTCTTATACCAGAAACAACCAATAAAAGTGAACAAAAACAGCTATTTCTAGACACGTTACCACACAATTGTGTTTTAAAAAATTCATCCTTTGTCATTCCAATCAATACAGTGTGCTATATATTTCTACATTTTTTTTAAATCTCATTTACAAAATTCAATACTCAGCATTTTTAATGAATATACGAATATTGATTTTTATTAAGTTCCAGAAATTCGAAATTATTTCTGTAATTTTACTAAATAAATACGTTTTTACTACCTTTTCCTTCCGATCAACTTGTCTAGTGGTTAACATGCCTGTCTGCGGATAGGGAGATCCTGGGTTCGAATCCCGATTCGGGCATTGATATACTTTCTCTCTATATATATCCTGCCTTTGTCCTTTCCTTATAGGAATGGTTGTCTACCCTATAAACGGGTACCTATGGCATGTGTGTACTGAGTAAGTCGGACTCCACACTAAAATATGGTACAGTTGGAAAAGTGGAGCAGCGCACCCCATGTTGCCAGCCTAGCTGGCACACGACAATGAATGAATGAACTAACTTTTCCTGTTCTGATGTTAAGTTTGAACTCCACTTGCCATAAAGTCTTTTAAAGTTCTTTATTTTGGTGAAAACAGAACCTGGTTCAGCATATTTTTTGTTATTAGCATAATTTCTTAATCATTTTTATCGATGCGATCTTTAATTATCAATAATGAATTTGTAAGGTTAAAACAAATAAAAACTAATTCTTTAAGCATTTCGACTCTTATTTTTATCCATATCCTGGTATATAATTTATTAGCTGTTTCTTATTTGCCTATTATTCTGTTTTATATACAAAAATATGTTTTAAATTCAAGGTAAGCAAGAAAGCTCTTGCCATTTTAATGACCCAAAAGATCATGATCTATAGAAAGTGTAGCTCATGATCTTTTGTTAAAGAAATTGTTGTTAGTCCTCGAAGTAATCATTATCAGCATCCAGCACCTTCTGTCAACGTATCTCCAGTTGTGTAATCTCCTTGCGATAGAACCCGTTGGTTTTGGATCCAAAGAAATCCATGAGTACTTGTCTGCTTCATTCTCAAAAGATTTTATGTGAAGATGATTGTCCAATGAATGGAAGAGGTGGTAATTTGATGGTGCAAGGAGGATGACACAAAATCTCCCAACCAAATCACTGTATGTTATTCCTGGCCACCAGCGTGATATGCGGTTTCACGTTATCGGCCAAGAACAGTGCACTTTTGCGATTAATTAGTGTTTGGTCTTTCTGTAGCAATGCCAGTTGTACACTTCTCAATTACAATGAATACAGATCTGCAGTGACCTTTAAGCTCGTTGGTAGCAGATTATAGAAAACTACTTGACAACTAGTACACCAAGTACCAGTTTTATCACACAGGGATGAATCTTCCAACCTGAATTAGGGAAATCAGTACCTTGCCGTACATTCATTCGTAGCACTAACCACAAACACTTGAAATGTTCTTTGACTTGTGAAGACATAAAGCAAACAACACCGAATGAGTTCCTTCGACAGGTCCATTTTTCTTTCTACTGTGCGAGCTAAAATTGATGAATGTGCACGGTGGACCTGTTTTTATATCGACTGATATTCCTACTCACGACTGACAGTTGTATCCACCATGTTATACACTAATTTGCATACTTATTCTCACTACATTCAATGGCAATGCGAAAACAACAAGAATTCTTATAAAATGTATTCTTATCTTATAAAATGTAATGCTAGTTTTCTACTTAACAAATTCTTGAGTATTTGTTTTGGAACATAAAATATTTATTAATAATTTAAATACATATATTTTGTAAAATCTTACATTTTATTTATTAAATTTAATTAGATTTTATTAATTACTTTAATAAAATAAGCTTATTTAATAAAATGATTAGCTTACGTATATCAAGGAAACCAAACAATCATTTTAATACAATATAGAATAGTTAAATATATGATAGCATTACTGAAGTTCATCTGTGGTTTAGACTACTCCTTCACAGTTAATTGAAACAATAATTACCAATGAAATTCTCTGATAAAATGATTTACGATTGAGTATACGCAATGTAATTGATTCATGCGAAGTAAGTTAATTTCAATTACAAACTCAATATGTGAGGTCCCTTAAACTCTATTAGTTTAAAGCTTGTTATTCTGACTCAAGCATTTAAACAGAGAGATATTCTGAATCATCATCACATGTGGCCATCGAGATTGGGTCAATATTGAAGACTTGTCAAATGCATTGCAGGTAGCTTAAATAGAATAGTGAGTTAGAATAAATCAATTGGAATTGAATTATACATTGTAAGTAGTCTAAGTAAACTACTATGCAGTTTATTGACAAATTAATTTAATTGCAAGTGAATATTTTAGAAGCTATTGAATCCATACAAAAACTTTGAGAATTATTCCAACTACTATTATCTGACTAGATATATTTCCAGAGACAGACGGGTTCTTTTTACTGCTGTCTCATTTACAAAGCTGTGAGTGCAATCTGACTGAAATACATAATTTTCGAACAAATTAAAAAAGATTAGTAGGATTAATTAGAAAAATTAAATAGGTACTAACTATATATTTAATGCTTTTTTAATCCTTAAAAATTAAAAGTATTCGAATTTTTAATCTTTTATCTTGAGAGATTAAATAAGAAAAATGTAATCTTTAAAGATTAAATAACTACTAACTATTTAATACTTTAACGTAGACTATTAAATATACATTAAAGTTTAACTTAATGTTTTTTAATGCACGCGAGTATCATTTTCTTATTAAAATTATCATAAACGTTATGTCACAAAATTAACAGACTTATTTTACTTTATTTAACAGACTTATTATTACTTATTTTATTTTCTCCAAAATTTTGGTAATTTATTAAAAATTTCATTCAAAGAGCATTTCTTCCATTCTTCAATTCTATAAAAAATTAGCAAAATCTTTTGAATGATTATTTATTTAAAGAATGAATAGTGTATAAAAGTAAATTAGACATAATTTTTAACGCATCATTACCGGTATAGTAGCTGCTAATGGCTGCTGTAAGTATTTACTATCCACTATGAATTAAAGACTTTCTAAATGTTTTTCTAGATAGTTAACTTTTTCTAGCAACACAGAAAAGAAAATTGGAGATGTTATCTGGATATCACTCTGACATTTATGCACGGCTGAAATGAAGAGCAAAAAGTAATGTACCTTTTTTAACACAGTGGCTGGATATCACCCTCTTCTTTAATAGTGTCTGGATACCTCCTATTTTTTTAATAGTGTCAGGATATTTCCTATTTTTAATAGTGTCTGGATACCTCCTATTTTTTTAATATTGTTTAGGTACCTCCTATTTTTTAAATAGTGGCTGAATATCTCCTATTTTTTAGAAGTGTCTGAATATCTCCTATTTTTTAATAGTGCATGGATATCTCCTATTTTTTAATAGTGGGTAGATATCTCCTTTTTTTAATAGTGTCTGAATATCTCCTTTTTTAATAGTGTTTGGATATCTACTATTTGTTTAATATTGTCTGGATATCTCCTATTTTTTAAATAGTGTATAGATATCTCCTATTTTTTAAATAGTGTCTGGATATTTCCTATTTTTTAATACTGTCTGGACATCTCCTATTTTTTAATAGTGTCTGGATATCTCCTATTTTTTAAATAGTGGCTAGATATTTCTGACGTTTCAGGAATAGTATGATATCGATCACTTTACAATATTAACTGGATCTACATTTCAACAGGGGCATGTAAGTCGAATTACGAAAAATGTGTTCTTACAACCTGGCAACGATAACAACAAGACATGACGTAGCAATTCAATGGATAGACTTAAAGACGAAAGTGCTAATTTTAATTTAAAACATGGGATACATCTTTCCCAAATTCGTTTCAAGATGTCTAAGAAAAACAAGATATTTTTCATTGTGAGTAAAAAAAATTATAAAAATTTTCATTCGAATAAAAAAAATTTAATATAAATGCTCATTTATTGTCCAAAAATGTACTGTGCTGTTTTTGGGATGGTTAGCAAATTGAAATAATCATTTTTTAAATTAATAAGTCCTACACAAATCTCTTCCTAAAGGTTCTGGAATTACCCTTAATTGAATCACTCCGTTTAAATTATAGATATTTAATTTGACTTATGTAAAAAAATAGAAAATTTATGATTATGAATTGATATATTATTATTTTTTCTTACTTTGCTTAACTTAAAGAAAATAATTTGTAATGAGAAAAGTAGTTTTTGATAACACTTATTACAGTTTCCGACAACTAGTTCCAATAAGATGTTTCTCCCACTGCACTTAATGCACAAAAAATTAAAACACATTTTATATAAGAAACTTTATTATTTTCTTTGATACATATTTCAAATTTATATAGGTATATATATATAATTTTTATGTATAAGCATTTAATAACATATTATTTACAAAATTTTGTCAGAAGGCTTCATTTTTATGTAATTTTAAAAATTAAAAACCTGTTAAAGCAAATGATAATAGCTTTCTCACTATTTACTTGTAAGTGCCTCAATTTATATTTTTCGGTATCTAACTTTGGTTAAAATTGACACAATTAATTTTCACATAAAACAGGAAATATTCGCCTTATTGCCTGCATAAATTTTCAACTTTCTACAAGTATCGTAAATTTTATTAAGTCTCCCTTTCAAATTTATGTATGTAAAATCTCAGATAACTTAGCTTTTGTTTTGACGTGCTTAAAAATGCATTCTATTATTTTCATAAAAAATAGATAATGAAGATAGAAATATATAAATCATGTTAAGAAATGGTTAAATTTAATTTTTAAATAAATTAATCATAACTGTATGGTAGTTAACTTACGGTAATAACTGTATGGTAGTTAATCTTACAAATTAAAATATTTATGAATTATTTTACTCCCTTAAATATGGTAGTTGAGCTATAGTTAGAAAAAATTATATCAAGCATTTAAAGTATTTCAACTGTAATGATTGTTACTTTATAATATTTTATGAGTATAATATAAAAATGTAAATTTTGTATAGTATTATGTAAGTTTCTTTAAATTTATGCCGATAAGCTAAACAAAATAGCTTCATATTACCCGAAATAATACAATGCATTCAATTGTGAATATTTACTTATGATTTTAATAAAGCATAAAATGTCGTACTAATAATGATATGAAAATAGTACTTTCCCATTATGCATAGATATACAGGGTACATATTCTCTGAGCATTAACTCCTTAATTATAAACTAATTTATTTATTAAATTATATCTTAATCACGCTCTACGAAATTAACTATTGATCATTTGATTAAATTTATCTCATTTAATCTCCATGATGGAAATATTTTCAAATACTCCTTTCTATTGTTACAGTTTAATGTAATGATAAAGCTTTTATAAAATTGTGTTAATCTCTGCTTAAACGTTACATTGCGTATATAATTCGCATAAAAATTTATTATATATGATATTTTACTATATAATAATTTTGTCTCTTAGTTTATCTCTTGTCTATATCACACTATGTGACTTATATATGCAGTAATTATAATTCTTGAAACTACCAATTCCAAGACTAATTGCGAAGCTTTTCCTCAGAGTCAGCAACAAATCATCCAGTAATAAAATAACACTGCCTGTTCCATTAACGCAATCAGTGGGTGTACTTTCGCTTTAATAGTTTAAAAACTATAAATTCTTAAGAAAAACCTCAGCAGTTTCATATTTAAAAATTTCAATTTTTATCATTGTGATGTTACCATTGATGCAGCATTTAGTTATATTTAAAAACAAAATTATTCTATTGTGGCTAGCAAATTAGATTTGAAATAGGCTAAATATATATCATAAACATATTTATTTTCTAAGATTTTGAGGCTAAACCTCTTGACGGAGAAATATTACAGCAAGAAGATATCAGTGGCAACAAAGCAAGTTTAAGTTATTTAGATTTTTTAATATATTTGTCTATTCAAATATATTTAATATTTTTTATTTGAATACGCAAAAATCATATCATGCATTTCAAATTTATATACTTTAATCTTCCTTAAAAATCTATAATTTTAGTTCATTTTATATCATTTTTATAATAATGAATGAATATTGTGTACATTGGCTTTTTCAATGAGTAAAAATGCACAGACTTTTTCAATTTTCAGTAAGTACAAATACATACAAATTCATAAATTTACTTTCATATTTTTCAGTCATAATTTTATTTCAAATCATGTATTTATTTCTTGGATTTTTTAATTTATATAGCACCATAACACAAAACATAAATCAAAATTTAGTACAATGAGGTTTAAGGCGATACCAGTTGAAATTAAGATTAATTTTTACGCTCGTGTCATAACAGTTCATTTTTAAATTTTCCAAGCCACTGTTTTCAGGTGCAGTATTATTAGCAATTAATTTATAATAAATATTATAGAAGTTGATTTATGATAAGTAACATACTGAATTATAAATTTTGCATGAATTCTTAAGATATGTAATTTGATCACCATGGACATAGTGGTTTTTCTTTATTGTACATAGTGGTGCCCTTAGAATACCAGACATGTGCGTATATATATATATATATATATATATATATATATATATATATATATATATATATATATATATATATATATATATATATATATATATATATATATATATATATATATATATATATATCAAGGTTTCATCCATTCCATCAAATTATTCAGCTTAGTCCCAGCTTTTTCAAACCATTTCTGAACTTGTACATGTACACACTTGTACACTTGTACATGTACAGAGAGAAGTGAAGCATGTACACACATTAGTTAAAATTCGCTATCGTGAGTTTCATTTCTACCTTGAGCATAAATATTTGCTATCGTCCGGATTTCATTTTACAGAATACATCCGGATGAAATTTGCAAAAATTAGTTATTAAATAAAATTACTGAGAGAAGTCTTGCAATATATAAAATAAAAATAACAAGACTCCATAATAATATAATAGAGTGTGAAAACTAACTTTTTTAGATGTCTGGCTGTGAACATTTTATGTGATACTGTAACAAACGTTTCCTTTCATCTTTGCATATTTCTATAGAATAATAGACGAATAAAAAATGCATTGATATATTTGCCAAGTTTTATTTCTTTATATTATTTTCCTTGTCATATACCATTCTCCATTCTAGGGATTGATATGAAAATGTTTAATTTATTATATATAATTGGTTAAGAATAACAATAACAATGAATTTTAAAAGCACTTTCGTATTGATTTCAATTTTCTTATGCCATATTATGAAATAATTGAAATTTTTGTGACTAATATCCTTGCAAAATAGGTTTCAAATATCGTATGTATATGCCCCGATAAAAATATGCTGTTAAAAAAGTATACAACGGTGTATTACTTTTTAATATAATTAAAGTGCCGGTGAAAAGCATTTTAATTGAAGAATTGTGAATGATTTTATAAAATATGTTTTTTTATTTAAATATACAAACAGCATGTCAGGAAAAATCTTTGTTAAATAAAAATTTGCTAATAAAAATAGTTATTTTTCATTGGCACATTATTATAAAACATGCTAATGAAATGCTTGTTTGTGTGATTAATAATTCAATCAAAATTTGATAAGATAAAAACGCATGCATGAATTTATAGTGTGTGTTTTTAATTTAGAGTGAAAATATGTGAGTCACTTAACTTTACCTAGATTAAAACTATGCTAATGAAGTATTTCATTCAATGAATTTCTTTGTTCGAATAAAAATTATTTATTAGTAATAAGTAAATATATTTATCAACATATCTGTGGGAGTTACAAGAGAAAACTAAAAATCTAATTTTGTAAATAATTACAAGAAAATAGATTTTTGCTATTAATTTAGTAATAATAAATGTTAATTTAAATATTTATAATAAATATTTTGGTTTCATGTGGAAGCTTGATTTAATATCAGAGATATCTAGAAATATTTTAAAGATCATTGAAGTTACAGATGATTCTAATAAATTCCAACTATCTAGTTTTAATTATTAATACCATGAGTTATCTAATTTAAATTTCATTAAATAACTTTAAAACTAAGCTAGAAGTTGAAGCCTTCATAAAATAAATATATTATAGTATAAGCATATAAATTACTTTGCAGTTACTCATATCATGCTCCTAGTATTTATTTATACAACTAATTCGAAATTTTCAGTTAGATGTCGCTAATGATGACTTTAGGGCTTGATTAGGAATTGTATGAAATGTCTTCTTTAAAATATCTATTTTAGAGAGTACATCTCTCTGTCGAATGCAAGGACTTGATATAAAAATCACAATATCTATAGTTTTAGGCATAGTTTTAAATTATTTAATATCAGAATAAATATAAACCAACATAAACGGGTAAACAGATTAAAATATGAATAGTTTAATGATTTGGTTTTTCGCTTTTCATGAATATATCAGATAAAATATGTCTTAGGATGCACTTATTTCTATCCAATGATATGATGGGAGAAAATTATTTAAAATAACTAATACCATTGCAAAAATAGCGAATATTAGTAAGAAATAGTAAAGCAGCAGTTAACTCTTTAAAAATGTTTTATGAGTTTCTTGTACTTGATATAATACAATCTCTTCCTCGGTAAAAGCTTTCTGGTCCCAACGTTGCAGTTCAGTCAGCACTTGTGGCAGCACTCTTCTGTAAAGTAACTGTTCTTTGAAATAACAGTTATTATTATTTAAGTAACTGTTTCTTGAAATAACAGTTATTTTTTGGAACTAAAATATATATTTTGTAATATTTTGTGATATATGTGATTCATATGATATTACTAAATATGGTTGCTTAGGTGATTTACATTTACAGTAGGAACCGGTGAATCCTGTAAAGAAAACAGATATAAATATTTTGCAGTCTTAATATTTAATGCTAATAAAGTATTTAAAGTGAGTGTATCAAAATCAAATAGTTGTTTACAGAGATTAATATCATATTATTGAAGCAAGTGTAGTTTTTTGATAAACAAAATGGAAAACATAATAAAATATTAACTCATCTCATCAAAATTTTTTGATTTAAGAATATAAAATTTTATATTTTTTAAATTATAAATTATCATTGAAAGTTAAAACAAAAAAACTTTTCAATGTTATGTAAAAGTCAATTTTAATTTTATATGACAACCAATAAATGTTTAAATAAAATATTTTTGTTAAAATTTATTTTGTTTACGTTCAAAAATTTAAGTAAAAATTACAGATAAAAACTTAAAGTCAATCTTTACTTATTTACTAATAACACGTAAAGTGTGTAAAAGAAAAAAGTTTAATTTTTTTGTAATCCTAAATATGGCTTTTCTCTGAAAGCAATCTTCCAAAAACGATCTTAGAGTTTTACTTCAACATCAATCATTTTCTAATCATGATATCAATAACATGATAATATATACTTTTAATTATTTCTTCTGATAAAATTTCAAAAGCATTTGATTAATTACCTGATTATAAATGCATAAAATGACTTCAAATAATTTTGTTTCTTATCAAAGAACTAAATTAAACATACAAATATTTTTTTGCCTTCAATTTTAAATTTAATTAACTACATTGATTTCATTTCATTTTAAGTAAAAATTTAATTTCTGATATATCTATCTTTGAGAATATATATTTTACTCATATATCCAAAATAACTTATCTAATATTACGTATAAAAATAAAGGATATTTATCAACTTTAATTATACCGTAATAATGTACTAGAAGGATGGCGGCTTTCACTTCAAAAATCTGTCTTACATTAAAATTGAACTTTCCTATCAAAGATTATTCAACACAATTCTGCAGAAGGAAACCATAAGTTAACCATATGGAAAATGCTCTAAATCTGTTGAAAATTTAAATCAGAAGTAGTAAATAGTCAAATCAGAAGTAAAAAGAATAAAAGTGTGCAGAAATTATTGATATAAGTATTCTTGAATATCTGTAAATTTCATATGAGGAAATTTTGTGCACTGTGTGAAAGATGTATAAACTTGAATATCTCATTAAAAACAATTGAAAAAGTTAAAAATGCCGTGGTATTTGTTACTCAGTGATTATAAGACATTTAATGGAAATACATAGTTGAGAAATGACAATAAAATGATAAAAAGTTTAAATCGGAAATCGATCAATTTTAAAATATTTCATCCTCATGTGAAATATTTAATGATTTAACAAAAAATTAAATATCATTTTGTCATAATTTCATCAACAGAATATTTTAAAAATTGAATAATAAAAATATTTTTATTTTAACTTTTCTCTTAGATTAAATTCAGATTTAATTATTTAACAAAGAGCTTTTCAGATCTATAAAATAGAAGAAGAGAGAGAGAGAGATGAGAAAATAAAATCCGTTTGAGTATATAAATCTTGGAATAACATTATGTTTAGAATTTAGTGCTCAGAAATTTTCATTGATACCCATTCACTTTTGTTTTACGACGAATTTATAATTGCGATCCACAGTTAGTTAGAATGTACATTCAAATGAAAACTGATCAAAATTTAAAAAAACATTGTTCAAAAGCTTTGGTAAAATAAAAAAAGTTTGTTGTAAGATTATATTTGTGAATAACCCTCCATATGTTAATATGTGAATATCATAAAATCATTACTGGATTGTGAGATTATTTTCATAAAATGTTGAATTAAATGTATTAAAATAGCAAAGTCTTGATAACACATTCAGCAATTAGTTCTAAATATGATACAAAGAAGCTTATATTATATTAACTCTGAAAAAAAAATTATGAAAAATAAGGTTTTCATCTTAGTTACAAACTTACATCTATAGAATCATCTTCGTCTACTGGGCTATTGTGATGTAAGGGGTGATGACTGTGATGATGGTGATGATGTAGTGGAGGGTTGTGATTAGGTATCTTGCAAGGGCTAGGAGGAAATTGAGGGGAAGATTCTGCTGGTGATGATAAAGTTCTGCGAGCTGTGTCCCTTGATGTCCGATATCCTCTGAACGACGATGTCGTTCTGAAAGACAGTCCAGATCTCATGGAGGACGAACTTGGTCGACGAGAACCTTAGAGAAAAAAATTAATATATCTAAGCAGATAAAATTCCAAAATAAAAATAAATTAAGTTAAAAATGGACAATATTTTCTGAAATTTAAAACTACCCATGCATTAAACAATGGACTACATAACAAATTATTTGAAAAATTAGTTTACCATGAACATAGTTTTTTCAAAATTTCAATCGGTGATCGGTTAACCAACTTTAATGATAAAAATATAACATGCATACATTTCCATGGAAGATAACGAGAAGCGAAAACTACAAAACAAAAGTGGAAACTTCTCTTTTTTTTAAATAATAAGTTATAGTGAAAGTTGTAGTAGTTTTTTATTTACACAAATGATCACTTTCATATAGGTAGCGCTGCGACAATGTATGATCACTACAATCTATTTAACGGCAAAGGATTTCATTATGAAATCATTTCATAATAATGCCATGCATTTTATTAGAAAAGTGTGTGCTTAAAGAACCTTAACTGTTGAATAAATTTAATCATCTACCATGTATCAAGGCAAAGCCCGCTCCAATTCTTTATTTCTGTGAATGCGCAATGCGTTGGTTTGACGGTTACTGAAAACTTGATTTTAGACGGTTACTCTGAAGTAAGAAATTTAATGAAAAAATCATGGCGTCAGAAAGCGAGTCGTTGTATATTTCTGGCATTTGTCATATCAGACTGATAGTAGAAGGTATAAGATAATTATGTAGTATATTTTGATGAATAAAGGAACTATATATTTATATATAAATATATATATATGAATATATATATATATATATATATATATATATATATATATATATATATATATATATATATATATATATATATATATATATATATATATATATATATATATATATATATATATATATATATATATATATATATATATATATATATATATATATATATATATATATATATATATATATATATATATATATATATATATATATATATATATATATATATATATATATACACTTTAAATTTTGAACTAAGTGTATCTATGATTTTCTTTTAATACGAACACTCTTCTTGGGAATTGCTCGAAGATAATTAGACATTTGTCCTTCGTGCATGTCAGAAAACAGTGTTAATTTTCAATAGCTGAATAGCTGACCATCTCTCTCCTAATGAAGACGTGATTCCTATGTTTTCGTCTTATCATTTGCATTGTATATTTTAGTAATTTTTCCAATTCTGTATTTCTTATTTCAATGTTTCACATTTTTATCTTATATATATATATATATATTAATGTATGTATACAATTTACATGTCATCATTTTGAAACATAATTTAATACTTATTAATCTAATCCAAATTTCCAATATTAAAAGGCTATATTATTTCCGGGACAGTCTGGCATGATCTAATTAGTATAAAATTTCAAGATAAAATTCAGTGATTAAAATTGAAACGAAGAAAATGTTAATCAAGTGTGTATTTAAGAATTTAAATCAAGTAAAAATTTAGATTGTATGAAAATAAGCAAATTGAATTAATTATATTGCAATTATTTGAAACCAAAAAAATAATACATACGGTTCATGAGAAATTGAGTCTTCATTTTTTATTCGCAATCATTATTATATTTTTGTAATTTACAAACAATGAATAATAAGAAAAATAAATTATCCAATAGCTAATTTATAGGCCTTTAAAAAGTAAAAAAAATTAATGTCCTTATGTATCACAGGAGTGTTTCGAGTACCTAGACTGGATGGTGGCGCTAGCATGCTGTAGCTGGCTCTTCTGGACACAGGCATGTAATCTGTACTTGCAGCACTGCTTCTGGAACCCCGTCTAGAGTCGAGCACGTGGCTACCCGTGAATGCGGACATCATGGTGGGGGGCGACCCTGCGCTGGCCATGCGATCCGCCGGACGGTTGAAACGTGCCCTTCAACAAACATGAATGGGAACCCAGTTTAATACATTTTACTAAATCATGTGTAGCATGCCAGTACTTCATTTTTGTAATATATTAAAATAACTTTTTTACTTTAAAAACATTTTGTTGAAAATTCTTCCTTGCAAATATATTTTGTGAAGTTAATTCACGTGGATTTCAATTGTAAATTCTGAGGTAATAACGAATTTATGACAAAATTAAAATTTAAATCTTTTTCTTTAAATAATGTTGTTTATAAGAATTTCTTGGCTCCATTTCTAAGCAGTCATTAATTGCTAAATGCAAATTTTAAATATATTTTGTAAATGTCTTCACATATAACTATAATGGAAACCACATTTAATATGCAAGAAATATATCAAAACTTAACTGTCAGAGATTTTAATTAGAATATAAATTGCAATCTTAATTATTTAAAACATATAAAGTTAGATATCTCAAATTCTACGCTTTATAAAAATTCAACAACTAGTATTGTCATTTTTGAGCATGTAGTTCCTTATTCAGAGTTATAAAAATTTAATTTGTTTTGTAGTAGAGATATAATGAATTTTATACAGAAAATGTTTTATGCATAGGTAAATATTATTGTAAAGTATTTCATATTTCACGACAGACACATTTATTACTGAGGTAAAAGAACACCTACTTGCTGAATAACCTGAGGACAAAGCAGAGCACTGCTGTAAATAAGACAAGACCGGCTACGGCACTTATTGTGGTCATCAAATAATTATTTTCCAGGAAAGTCACCGTGCTGGCTATAGAATAAGAGAGAAAAATTGATGTCCAGTTATAAAACAGGCAAATGTTTTCAAATAAATTATTGTGTACCAAATATTCCCTAACTGAGTAACCTAGACAATGCAATGACTGAAATTACAAAAAGACATTTGAAGAAATAAATATTCCCAAAAGTGAATTATTCAAAAACAACCCTCAAAATATCCTAGGCTGTTTTTTTACAATAAAATAAAATGATTTTTTGATATTATTTTTGCAGATATCGTAAAACATCTAACAGTGATGACTGAATTCATATTGTAGGGTGAATTGTGTTTTATAATTCATTAAATAATTTTTTTAACATTTATATGAGTTGTTGTTGATTAGAATGATTCTCGGTACATTATTCCTGATTTGGGCTCTAACAGTTCCATAGAAGCAGCAGGAGGAAATTTGAAGCAAGGACCAAGCAGAAGACCCTCAATACCACTACCCCAGAGGTATCATTTCACTTGGAGGACATTGCGATCATGCCCAGTTTTAACGTGCCCCAGCCGAATTTAGCGAACACGATGGATCTTCGATTAAGAAGGGGTTCGAAGTCACTACATTCTGATATTGAGAATGACGCCCTATTAAAACAGGCTACCACAGCCTTTACGTGTTTATGAGTAAAAAGAATTATTAAATAGAAATTATAGAAATGAAATTCTGAATCGTAAACTTCTACAAATTCGAATCTTGTATCACTTAAATCATTTCAAAATTATTATTACACTCTCATTATCTGTTATTGTGAGTTTATTGTAATGATGAATCCCATAGTTTTTACCGAAATAGGCCTCTAAATCGTTTCACTAAATATATTTTAAGTGCTAATATTGTATTTTCGTTTTTTGACTGTATTAATAAAATATTTCTTTCCATAAATATTGATCAATAGTATATAATTTAGATTGATTTTGATTAATTTAATACCAAGCTGCTTATGAAATTTATCCACATATCAATCCTTCTTAATATTGCAATGCATATACAAAACAATACTTGTAAATAAATCAAAATATAAGACATTAATATTCATTTTACTAATTAATCACAATAAATCTTTATTTGAGAGTCATATCATCATTGATAAAATCTGTAAGACTTTGAATATTACATTACAATGTTTTAAAACTGAAAATGTATTAAGTTTAAAAATTTTCTGTAAAATTGAGAAGTATGAAAGAAATTGTTTTTAAGTTGGATGTAAACGAAAGATTTTGATATTTGAGGAAAAGCATTGAACATTTTGCTATTCAAAAGATTTAAAAAACTATACCAATATCAAGATATTATTTTATTAAGGGATAAATTTGATAGGGTAAAGTATGTGATTTAAGAGCAGAGAAAATTTTAAAAAAATTCTTAACTCAAAAGCTAAACTCTAATTAGAGAAATTAAAAGATTATTTCAATCATTTAAATAGGTGAATAAGTTTTAAAATTACATGTTAAAAATTTGATTTTATTATAAAGATCAAGTAAAATAGTAAATGAAATTTGTCAAAGAGAAGAGACATATTTATAGAGCATATAAAATTGTAAATCCTCAAAGTAAATAAAAATATACATATATCGTAAAATTAATTACACATTGAAATTACATAGAGAAATATTATTCTAAGAAACAAAAGAGTCTTTTGTTTTACAGAAGAGATAAATTATCGAATGACTAATTATGATTCACAAGAAAGTGTTTCCCGTTGCACCAACAAGCACGAACTAAGTGTTAAGATTAATTGGACTAATGCCATTATCACAAGATAAATTACAGGATTGTAATTTCTGATAAGTTCTTTCATTGGAATAAACACGAAAATCACAATATAGAGCCAGTAAATTGTGACTACATTATTTATTGTGTTAATTTCATTAATACATTTGATAAGCAGTTTTAAAAAGAAAAATATATAATTATTTAAATCATATTTATAAACTTTGTTATTAAGATATTAATTACAATAGTTAGAGAATTATAAAAAATATAATAATTTGATTAAAATATATTAATATTTAATAAAGTAAATTGTTATTTGAGAAATTAATGATTGAATAATCTTCGTGCTCTGGAACTATATAAATTATTACTAAAATAAAAAGGACGATATTACTAATGCTTTCTAATGTTCTGTAGAAAAGGAACAATTAGGAATTATTCATTATTTAATTAAGGAGTAATTATGATATGACTGGCGGTATATTGAAATTTTAAAGGTTTTCTTGTGCACATCTTTTGGGATCTTTTTTTTGTATATTATTCTTTAAAAATAAAGTAAAAGATATATATATATACCAGATAAAAAAATCCTTAAAACTATAAAAATTGTTGTCTCAGATATTGATAACATTTACGTTAATTCTGATATAAAAAATTTGATTAAAAATTGTCAAATATATTCGTAGTTCAAGAATCATTACAATATTAAAAGACAGCGTGCAGAAATTTAAATACTTCCTTCTGAATATATTTTGTTGTTGTTTTTTTGTGAATATTATATTATAGTTTCAATAAAAAATTTTAAAAATATGAAAAAACATTTCGAAAATTTTAATTTATTGAACATTAAAGATGATTAAAAAATAGAATATAGTTGTATTAAATAATATTGTTAAACATTTAAGAATTTACAAAATATTAAAAGAATATTTTTACTTAAAAAGCATACTATATTTTGCTGAAACATTATAGATGAATTTTCACTATACTAAAATATGTTTAAATTTAAACTAAGAAACTTAAATAATTTAATAGCTTAATTCCTACAAAAATGTTAAAAATTTACTAATTAAAAATATCATTCATGATATTAGCAGTTCAATAAAATGTTAGCAAGAAAAAAAAGATTGCAATTTTTATTTAATAATTTACTGTTATTTTTTTAATTTAATCATTGTTTGTAAGAATTAAGAAATTTTAAAGAGATTTTGTACAAAATTCATTTTCTTTTCATACATTCTTATACGTAAATTCTTATATATAAGCATGCTAGAATGGTAACTTCGTGTTATCTTTAAAAAAGAAAATTATGTTATTGAAAATGTTTCAAATTGAAGTAATTATTTATGATGAAATTTTGCAAAATACTTTGATAAAAAATAGAAGTTGAAGATTTGCATGATATATAAAGAAAAATCATACCAGAAATTAAAAGAATTAGAGTATTAAAAAAGTAGTATTAGTAAAAAAAATATTTAATACTTTCTAAAATTTTAATAAATTCGCATATTAGCGAGATATGCATGTATTAACATATATTAACATACACTGTCACTGAATAATAGAACCATAAATGCATTAAAAAATGTTCTCTCACAGATAAAAAAATCACTGAAGATATCGACATTTGTATAAACTTATTACTTCTTACCGGGAAGACAAAGAGGTGCTGCTTTCATGTGTAGGGCTGCTCTGAATCCATCAGTGCAGCTACAGGTGCCACCAAAGCAGGCAGCATTATCGTCAATAAAGGCACAGGCATCATCGTACTCGCAGCGTTCGCCAAGTTTGGCAGCTGAAACAAATGCACTAAGCTGCAGAGAAACTTATCAAATTGTCACAAAATAATTGCTAAGATATTAAACCAAGATTATAGAATAGAAATTAATTACAAAGATCAAGGCGTAAAATATCAAAATAAGTGCAGGAATCATTACATTTGCAGTTTTCACCATTAATGGTACCGGTATCGAAAGAGTTTTAATATCAGCCGATAGTTACACTCTTTTCTCTAACATTGTAAATATTAAACTGTAAAGTAGCTGATTTTGATTTTAATAGGATATAAACATAACTGAAACATAAAATACAAAAAGTACAAAGAATGTCATATTCCCATTAGTTTTTACTCCTGGCAGCTGAAACAAAGAATATCTTATCTGGTAGAGAATAACAAAATTCCTTTGTTTTCTAGAAAAAATACTTAACTTATATTATTTGAACTAAATCCTTATTATAAGAATAAGAAAAGAAAACAAAGCAACATTAGGAATCATAACATTTATAATACCAAAGTAGTCGGATAACTGAAGTGCTAAAAAAATCAAGTGATTGTTTCAGTCATTTTAAACGTAACAGTTGTAGCTTTAAATAATGGATATTATTAAATCGTGAATAGAAAAAAAAACGTAATAACAAAACATAAACACAATACTACATATGTTCAAAGTTAGTCACTCTCTTCGAAGTCCACTTAAATGAAAGATTCTCACCTAGTTTCGTAATTCGAAGTTCTGATTCCCACAATTCTTGCTCATAGCAAAATTTTGTGAAACAGCAGTAATGAACAATAAAAAGATAATCCTATGCTAAAGCTCATCAAGTACAGCGGTTGAAACAATAGAGTTAACATAAACAATAATATTTCTCTATGACAAAAATTAGTCGTTAAAAATTTTTTTATAAAGTAAATATTAAAAATAATAAAATGTTATTCCAGAAGAAAAATACAAATATTCATTTCTCTATCAATATATATCCTCTTTCATCACAACAACAGCAACATGTGGCTTAATTTAAAACAAGTTAACTTACTGTTAAGTTTTATACAGTTGAAATGAGGTAAAAATTACAGTTTTGTAAATTTACAAAAAAATTTTATTAATTGTTTATCTTGATGTGTTCATTGAAATATGCATGATATTCAATCAATAAACTTTTATTCTTCATTAAAATAATTTATTCGTGGGATATTTGTACTGTAACAGCTATATACCCTTTTCATGTCCATCAGTATTAGAAACATCGGTAAGAAGGATGACATTGACTTTGAACATGATCTCAAAAGTGCCAATATTAAAATTACGAAAGATTGCATTTAAAGATAATATTTTGTATTATTTTACAAATATTCTTTCATTAAGTTTAATAACTTTATAATTAAATTTGAAAGCGTAAATTTTTACTGATACTTTTATTTTACATTAGAATTTTCTAACCTAAAGGCCTGTTTCAATAGCAATAATTTTATTTAAACCTTTTTAGCTCCTTATTCATGTAACATCCACAATTTTATGTTATAGTTCATTTTGAACAAAAAATATGAAATTATATTAAAAAGCAGATTTAAGTGACTCAATAAAATAGATGAGATTAAAGAATTTTTCAAATCTGTAAGATTTTTAAAGGAATAATATTTATATCAGAAATTTTGTTTTTTACTTTTTCAATAATGGGTGAAATTTCCCTTTAAACGGCATCCTACAGAGCAAACGGGAGAACGGAATGCAGCAAAATATTGTATATCAGCTAAACACAAGATGCGCTCACGGAATCTAAAAAAATAATTTTATTTCCAAAGTAACCACGTGATTAGAAGCTAGTCAGTACACATTGTTATTGTTCTTGTATCAAATTTTGGTTATTTATTAATTTCTTGTTTATCCAGAAAAGACGCTATCTAATGGACATTTTGAAACCACTCTTTTTTCGAAACTCCATGATGCATGGATCGTATACAAAAATTTGGTGCAATCCGTTCATCCGCTTGGACTGTAAAATGCTGTATATAGGAAAAGTTTCATTATAACCACCCAGTCTAATAATTGAAGGCTATTGACAAATTTCATTAAATGATTCTTTCTTGTAATTATTCATGTGTTTTAAAGATTTTTAAGTATTAATAGTTAATATATAATTTTTATTTGAATTCTCATTGATCCAAAATATTTATATCCTATATTTATATATCATAAGATTATACAATTTTACGTTGATGTTCACCAATCGAAACTTAGTTCTTTAAGATATTAAATATCACTGACGTGAACAAATGTTCGGTAAAATCGTGAAACATAAGCAAAGCAATTCGATGGAAGAAGTATTCCTTATTTTGGTTATGTATACATACGTACATGTAAATAATAATATATATGCAACACACATTTATACTTCAAGCACGCACACACACACACACACACACACACACACACACATATATATATATATATATATATATATATATATATATATATATATATATATATATATATATATATATCAGCTAACATGTAATATATTTAATAATTGATTGAATTCAGCTTATTTTACTTCATATTGAAAAAATGCTACAATAAAAATTAAATTATTACTAATTTTTAAAAAAATCATCCGTTAATTTATATTCGGTATGCGAAATATAAAATTAAAAACTGTATTTGTACGACTAAAATTGTAATTAAATCTTTCATAAAAGATGTTATTATTTTTTTCCGCTATGAAGGAAATGAAAATCT
This sequence comes from Latrodectus hesperus, assembly GCA_037975125.1. Taxonomy (NCBI): domain Eukaryota; kingdom Metazoa; phylum Arthropoda; class Arachnida; order Araneae; family Theridiidae; genus Latrodectus; species Latrodectus hesperus. The sequence goes on from CM075857.1 coordinate 92,172,980, forward strand.
TTTGATTGTACCTTTGACGCAAATTTTGTTCTCGATATTAACTGGATAGTGATCATGGCATTCACACCTGCCGCTGGATTTGTTACAATAGACATGGAAGAGAATGCTGTTGCAAGTGCTCTCGCACGGCTCGCCAATATAGAATCCTACTCCTGAAATCGAAAACAAACATGATTGGATGATTGGATATATATATATATATATATATATATATATATATATATATATATATATGTATACATATATTCGTCATTACTCTCATAAATATCATCGAGAAAAATATGTGCTCCTAAAGAGTTGGAATTTAACAAGAAGAGTAGAGCTATGATTCCTTTCTTAGTGGCTGAATTTGTAGAAACATGCAAAATGTGTCTACGCATATCTGAGTTATTTGTCGAACACTGATTAGATTGTGGAACGTGGTAATGTCAAAAAGTACTGGACACTCAGATGCATTTCCCGAGTTCCATGGTAAAGTCAGTACTCATAGTGCCACTATGGTAAAATATAGGCATTTTATTTGGCTGTTATAATATTATTGTAACATTCTTAAGTATTTACGTATCAAAACTGATCATTTAGTTGCTTACACATTACTTATAATAGCGTTCAAAAGAGCAATTTTTTGTTACATTTCATTAAATGAAATATAAATAATATTAAAATATATTTGATAAATTTATTGACTGCTATTTATGAAATTTATCATATAATATGCATTAGTTTTCTTATTCATTAACTTAGAGGGAAAACGTTTATGCGATTATCCTCTTAAAAATATAATTTAGCAATTTACTTCTAATAAATCCCGCAACGATCTTATGATAAATTCAAATGATTAAGAAAACTTTGGTTTATTTTAAAAATTCATAATTAATAAATATATTATAAAATATTTTTGGAATAATTTCCAACGCAGACAAGTGTTAATAATAATTTTTTATATTATACCACAATATAATACCAAGTGTTAAGGATATTCACTTTAAAATATGTTTAATACTAGAAGAAGTTTAAGATGATAATGATTGATGGAATGAGTAAAATCATTAATTTGTAACTAGAAATATGTTAATGATATATTGGCAAAGCAAATGTCTCAAAGAATGAAAGTGAAATTTTCATCAGTCTAGATATAAAGTAAACAAGAAAGTTATTGGCGTTTTCTCGTTGCTATTGAATGAAGTTTCATTCAAATAGTGTATGACGTGGTTGAGCCACCGGCCAATTGAGAGTAGGAATATTAGTCGTTATTAAAACGGGACCACCAAAAACATTTATCAATCGTAACTCTTACAACAGCGAGGAGAAACAGAACTGTTCGTTCGGTGTTGTTTACTTTATGACTTCAAATTGAGTTTATCAGCTGCTGAATCTGGTCACCGAATATGTCAAGCGTTTTGAGATAAGTGTTGTGGATGAAAGTACGGCAAGACTTGGTTTCACAAATTCAGGTCGGGAGATTTGTCTCTCTGTTATGAAATTGATGTCTGGTCATAACTGTCAATGGTTTTTAGGAGTTGTTACCAATGGTTCTAACAGTCACTTCGGACCTGTACTTACAACAATTGAAACATTTACAACAGGCATTGCAACAGAATGAGGTAGCATTGGTTAATCGCAAGTGTGTACTGTTCTTGACTGATAAAGATAGACCGTGTGTCAACCAGGTGGCTAGGAATATCATATAGAAATTAGGTTAGGAGACTTTGTTTCACCCCCTTATTCATCTGACCTTGCACCATCAGATTACTTACTCTTCCATTCACTGGACAATCATCTTCGTGAGATATCCTTCGTCAATGAAGCAGACTTGAGCCCAGCACTCACGGACTTCTGTACATTCAAAACCTCCAAGTTTTACTGCAAGGAGATTGCAAAGCTGGAGACACGTTGGCAGAAAATAATGGATGTCGATGGTCATAACAATATCCTACACTTTTTGTAAGTCATTTTCTTTTGGTTGTTAAAAACGGCAAGAATACTTTTGTTAACCTTGTACATATTTACGTCACTTTAAAAATTAAAAGTCTCACAATATATTAGGCATTAATTGGTTTATTGAATCATTAAAATCTATTTAATTATTTGTCTTTAATTTTTTGTTTTGATAACTAATAATAATACATTAGTATATTACATAAAATAATTTTAAGGAATAATTTAAGTAATGAAAACTAAAAAGAGTTTTAACCAACACTTCTCGGCTTTCGGTGCATAATGTGAAGGGTCCAAACCCAATTGTCCAAAAATCGTTTTTCATTACTCTTGATTTGTGACGCTTGGCTATTAAACTTCAAACTTCTGTATTAAAGAAAAACAATTTCCCAATAGAATATTTATAGCCAAAGTAGATCACCAGTTTTGGTTTTAATTTCATTCAAAACCGAAATTGACTGCCGATTAAAACTGATTTCTTTTTAAATTCAATCAAATCCGAATTCGAACCAATGCTGACATCTGTCATTAAATATCTTTTGAAAAAGTGAGAAGCTGTCAGAGCAATGATGTTAGACTGCCACCAAAACCAAGTTGATGTCAGTAAGGTTGGGGATCTTATCAATGGTAATGCTAATAATCACTTCCGGAAAATCACGGAAAAGGGAGAAAAGCAATCGACGTTATACATGTTCTTTAACGCCCCATAAAAATGTAAAGGATTGATTAATATATAAGACTATATTATTTTTTAATACATTTTCTAAGAAACTGTACATCCTTTTTTAATTTAATTTTTAGGATATCCAGAACGAAATAATTGATTTCACAAAAAAATCTATGGTAAATCAATAATTGGTTAACGAACAATTCGGATAGTGACTGTAATCCTATAACGGATTATGTTCGTTAACCAATAACCCATAGCATATAATAGTATGTATCTATATTTGCTTAAGATTCCAGATGATATAAAAAATTTTACATTTTTCAATATATTCTGAAAAATATTCTTTCCAGTATAGGATAGTTTTATTTTTGTATCACTTAATGGTATAAATCTTCATAAAAATGAATTTGCAGAACTTATTTAAAACATTTGCCTTTGATTAACTTTAAGGCACTTTTTGTTTTCGTTAATAAATTTTGATCTCGGGTTTTATAAGTAACCTATTAAGTCAATGGGTGGAGTTGGATTATTTTTCTGGCTTTCCGAACGTAGCTCATTTAATTAAATTGTTTCCCTTCTTCAAATACCCCAACAAGTCATTACAAAGACGTTTTAGATTTCCGAAGTAATTTCTTTTTTGTGTGCAATCCACAAGCAAATATCTTTAGTTGAAGCCAGGAAATTGTTATCATCTTTTATTTTACGTTATTCGGCAGTATTAAGTACGTAACTAGAAGTAATTAAAATGTCAGAGAATTGAGATTATAAAATTTGCTATTTTTAGATCATTTCATCGTTTTGTAATTATAACCACGAAACTTGGTTTAGAAATTTGTAATGCTTGGTCTCTTTAGGGGGTTTTTGAATTTGTTGAAATCATTGAAAATAATGAGGAAAATATTTTATATTATCTTATTTTAATGTGTTCTTATTCTAAAGCACATTTATTATCTGATTTAAATCACACATATTTTAAAAAGTCCTGTTAAAAATGCTATTTGCACAAAGTAATTTAAATTATTTTTATTTAATGTAATTAAAATTTTCCTTGTTATTCGTTTAGAGAATTAAGGTTTGTTGCTTTGCTAGTGTTTTAATGGTAGACTTACTTCTTGCAAATGATTTTTTGAATGAAGTTTTTAAGTTTATTAACTTATAAAATTACCACACAGAGAATTCAAAACAATATTAATTAATAATGTTCAAAAGATTATAAGAAGATTATAAAGATTATAAGATTATAAAGATGATAAGATTATAATAAATATTAATTTATTTGATTAATTAAGAAGAAAATTGCTTATTTACTAACAAGACACTGTGTCAAATATTTATTGTACAATAGTTAATAATTTTGAAGGCAAAAAGGAAATAATATAATATGTAATAAAAGAACACCAGTATGCATTTATTATTTTACATATAATAAAAAAAGCTTTATAAATTTTACTATACATATTTTTAAAATTTGGTGGCCCCCTAAGGCACGCAGCTCAGTGGTTGATAATGTATATATTTATATAGATAGATATAGTTAGGTAATTAACACACACACACATATATATATGTGTGTGTGTTATTTACCTAGCTAGAGAGTAGATTTATTTTTATTGTAGTACCAACTATTTTACTTCTCTATTTAATCTCTTTGTAATTTATACATACTACTTTGGTACTTTAACATACTGTTAGTAATGCTTGAATATTTGAAATAACATATGTAAAATAAATTTGCATGGATGTAAATGGATTTGTAACTTTATGATTAAATTAAAGGGATTTTTAATAACAAAAAACAAAGACATCTATTTTCAGGCTTGAATCATGGAAAAAAATAATAAACACACAACGCAATGTTGAAAATTAATGCATTATTTAAATTCAAAAGATTATTTGTAAACACAATATGATAATGGTATTAAGGTACACAATAATTTGTTGTGTACACTCACTCTTTAAAATTAATCTTAAAATCAGTAAAAATGTGAAAAAGAAGACAATTTATGACTTTAATAACCCGAAATGGGCAAGAAAATGCGTTTGTTCGTGAAACAAAACTAAGATTTACATACAGAGGTGAACAAATCAAAAGGAAAAACCGTACTAGAGTTTATAAAAGTCTAAGAGTAAAAAATATAGAATCACATAAATAGGGAAATTGACACCTTGTATTAGATAGCCAAACAATTTAAGCCATATTAATATCCCCAGCGAAAATCACATTTCTGTTTTTATTTCACATGTTTTAAAAAGAAAACTTGAGTAATTTCCAAGCAAGTATCAGGGTAGTAAATCATGCAGAAAGTAGAAGATTACCATACAATTATCATTGTTCAACAATTGATATGAACCAACTCAAAAAATTTCCCTCTAAAAAACTTTCCAAACATTAGGCTATGGTGAGAGCTATAGTAAAACCCTATCCCTCTTTCTATTAATAAAGCTCTCAAGAAATTATCCTGCTTCTTAAGATATCAAAACCACAGTTTCAAATAACCATTATTCTTCTCATGGAACAATTCCCGGGACTTAGAATGCGGCTGAAATTAGAAGCGCTCACAAGCTACATTTGCAATAGATTTGTGCCAAGGAATTCACTTTCCAAGGAGTTGTCAAAGATGGGAGTCTTATGGTAGGTGCTTATTGCTATTCATAAAAACGAAAACAAAGCCAATTGTTTCAATAAGCCAAATCAAAATCAAAACGAAATCAAAGCCAATTTTTATGTATTAAAAGAACACCACACATCCACTTACATATACAGTAGGACATTATTCCAATATATTGCATTCACTTTGGAACCTTGTTTGTATGTGGTAATTCGGTGTAAAAACCTATCGTAAGTGAAATCTCTGCCAAATTAATAATCTTTCTTCTCCAAATGAATAACATTTAATGATGCACTAGTTTCAACTAGCATATGCACATTGTATGAACTCTTATGTCTTAGTCTTGAAATTGCCTGAACAATTTTAAATTATCCTTCAACAAATTTTCGTCTCTGTCAGAGTTATTCTAATTGGTATTCCTATAACATCACACTTTCATCATGTCCATCTGCGTCGGATGCGCTGGTCATGCCAGCTGACATTACGGCGACAGATAGCACAGACAATGTAGAGATCATTTCCTACATCTTTTTGGTCTAAAATATCAACCCAATGAGTTTCTGAGGAATTAGCATATTCTTGGAGGTTCGAACATGGCTAATCAGAACAAAGTTTGGTTGTTTAGAATTTGTTTTCATAATCCTTATAGGTTAAACTAAGAATTGTCGAGTGATTACCAATAGTTAATTATTTTTCTTCAGTGTGTTCGATTGTAAGCAGAAATTTAGAATATCCCCTTCAGCATCAGAAACTTCAAAAATATGCTTAACTTGTTTAACTTAAAGTCAAATAATGATAATATTGATTCATAAATTTACATACACAGTAGAATTTGAGCTCTGTTTATCCGAATTGCTTTCACAGTTCGGAAAAATAAATTAGTTTGAAGAAAAGAAGGAAAATGCTGTAAAAACTCAGGAAAAGAAAAAGTAAGAGAGGAGAATAACGCGTCACTTGAAGAATTTAGAAACATTCTTTTAAAAATTCCTGAATGCTCCTAAGTTTATACTTAAGATATGGAAAAACGATAATAAGTCAGGCCCTAGAAATTTTAGAAAAAATATTTATATGAACAGCTTAAAAATCGTAATTATACTAATCAAATTTCGTATATAATTCCTGAATAGTATTAGTACAAACATAGTACAGTATAAATATCTAAAAATGTAAAAATAAGTTGAATTTATTTAAAACAATTTTCTAAAAACTTCAAATGTAAAGATGTCAACCAAACAAATTTTATTATATTTCTTTTACACTTTTAGCACCTATAACAATCAAAGCAGAAGTTTTCATAAAAACTAATCATGTTTCTCAAATCTATAGCATTAATACAAATCTTTATTTTTAAATGAATAAAATATTTAAAGGAAGTGTCAGTAAATAAATTTACGAAGGAAATTGTGACTGTGAGATTCTAGAAACTACATCATATCATCGCTCAGAATTTAAAATCTTATGTTTGAGCCAATTATTATGGAAAAAAGAATGTTGCAATTCTAAATACACAAGATCTTGACATGTATTTTATTTACAAGATTTTCTACAAGAAAACTTCTTTTCATCTACAGAGTGCTCTGACGTCAAACAATGACTACTCAACTGTCTTAAAAAAGATTTTTCAGTTATTCCAGTCTGTCATGTGCTAAAATGAATGATTAAAATCAATTCGGATCTCAAACATATATTTAAATATTTTCACCCTCAATACTCACATTTATCAATGGAAATTGCATGTGCTGAAAGGAGAGAAATACGCGACTTATTTCAGTTTATTACATTTGGACAAAGAAGACAAAAAAGTTACAAGTATAAAATAGAAAATTTCGGTATTCAATATTTGAATATCATTTACACCTTCTATTGTAATGCATAATTATCAAACTTTTCTCAAATTCTGTTCCGAAACACCTTTTTATTGTATTTATCTTCTATTTTTTTCGACTTGCATGAATTTTACTTTAAAATGAAATAATGAATAATTTATTTAATTCAGAGTGCATTACATTTCCTGGAAAATAAAGAGCTATTTCCAAACTCATTTTCCTTACTCCCCAAGCTCTTTAACTGTTGCCAACCTTCTGTTCGTAAAGAAAAATAGCTCTTCCGGGGGATTACTTTAAAATCCTTCCAGAGATTTTGTGAAATCTTATTAAGGATTTTGACAGAATTAGAAATATAATCTCTTTGAAAAGATCAAAAGATTTGAAAGATTTTACATCGAAAGTCAAGAGTTTACGAAATTTTCTTTCCTCCAAGTTTAAGTTTCGGGAAATATGCTTTAAGTATTTGTAAATAGAATATTGTAAGTAATATATGTGTTTCTAACCATGCATACTACCAAGGAAGCTTTAAAATAGTTTTCTTACCTCTGCCGAAGGCACTCCGAACACTTTCATTTTCTAAATTGAAAGAAAAGAAAAGTACATTATTAGATTTCTGAGATGTATAATTGAAATATTTACATATGTCAAATACAAGCAAAAATGTCTGACATAATTTCCTGATAAAATAGACATGTATTTAGCAAATCAATGAGACAATAAAAGTTTTTTCATCATTTGAATGTTAAACTGCGAGATTTTTATTCATAGTGTAAATAACTTCTATAAGCATCTGCAAAGTGTCAAAAATATCAACTTTTTGTAAGCGAAATTATCTCAATCATTCAACTTTCCTAAATCCTCAAACTTCTTCACTTGTAGTTCACCATAATTTTTTAGTAACTTTAGCTGCATTTCATGGCCTCTGTTTTACCTTAGCAATATTAATTTATTCATACACTGAAATTTCTTAATGCATTTGTTTCTCAAATCAATCGTGACAAGTGTTCTTTTTATTTTCATCCCTCCGTATAAACTTTTATTGTTAGAATAGTTTGTAAGTGGTCAATATATTGATTTTTAAGGATTGGTTGGATCAAGGCCCATCAAGGTACAGAAAGAAATGAGGCAGCGGACAGACTTGCAAAAGCTGCTGCATTATCAAGTAATTCTTCTCAGGTCCTACCATTACCACGTTGTCATACCAAATCTCTACTTGATAGTTGGATAATGGATCGCTGACAGGAAGAATGGGACAATGGAATAACTGGAAGAAATGTCCACGAAATGATACAGAAAGTTTGCAGGAAAATTCTTAACTGGACTTGGAACGTGGTACCTTTCTTTATGGGCCACGGACCATTTCCATCTTACTTCCACGTGTTCCACATTTCAGATTCCAAAGATTGCACTTGTGGAAAGGAAGGCAACCCATTGCACTTCTTGACAACCTGATCCTTAACATTATCCTGGCATTTAGCCATACCCAGCGAAAATTGGAAAATTATCTGGAAGAAGAGAATTCTGAGAAATCGTACAGCGAGAGCGAAATTAAATAAAACAGTTTTTCCTAATTCCTAATAAACAATGAAAACTTAGTTTGTTGGATTGGGAACTTTTGTAAAACTTAGCTAAAAACATGTTTTTGACCAAATTAAGGCTCTGTCTTTGTAAATATCAAAAACATTTTTGAATATGATTTATAAATTTTAATTTAATTATAATCAAGAACTTTGCAAAATTACAATTATTATGTTAACTGTATATAATTCATCAAAGACTCCATTATATTGTCATCTTGTTTTCATCTTTACAATTAACCAGAATCTGATTGTATATTTTAAGACATGTTGTAAAATATTCATGTTCAGTTGTTGTAAAAAATTTTTATAATGTCATTTTCAAATTATTTTTAAATAAAAGTCCCAGCAGCTTCCATTAAACTGGTAAAACTGCTTGGAGTTAGGTACAGGGGAGTTCGCTAGTGTCAACTGTCAACACATTCTTGAATTAAACTGAATTTGTGAATAGGATAACAAAAAGGGTATTACTTATCGGTACATTTGAATATAACTTCATTTCTATATTATCCACAAAACTATCATTTCGATTCCAATTAAATTCACTTTTCGCTTAATAACAAAAAATGATTTTGTGATTAAATTTAATAAACCAAAATGCATGGGTTCTTATTTTAAAAATGCCTGAGTTCTTGTTTGTTTAGCTGTTAATTATGTCTTCATGAAATGAAGATTTTCTATATTATGAAATCGTATCACAGTTTGCATGTAAAAATTAATTTATGTTTTAAGAAATTAATGCATCTGCATTTTATGCAATAAAAATGTTAATAACATGAATGTATATTGTGAAAAATTGATTTATATAATCAAAATTATTTTATAAAATTTTTCTGATTCATAATTTATTTTTCCTATTTAATGTGATATATTAGAAATCTGTATAAGGATATATTTTATTTCTATAAAATATTTAAACTGAAAAAAATGAAATTTTTAAAATATTTTATAAGTTCCTCATGATAAAATAAGAATGTTTAACACTGTAATATTATCAATTTATATTTTTATAAAATATTTTATTGCTTACAATATTGGTATTCATTTCTTTGAATACAAATTAGCTTTTATATGTGAGCAATAATACTACCTCACAATGTACACAAAATCCTCATTTAAAAAAGGCCTAATTTATTACTGAACTCTCAAGAATTTTATTTCAAATGAAGTTGCCTCAGAATTGTAATGATACATTGCAAATTAAAATAGCATTTAAAATGTTCTCAATCTGAATAAAAATGTCAACAGTATTTATAAATATACTTTTAAATTAATGCAGAAAAGGAAGAAGATTCGAAAATAAGCGATAAGTTAAATGTACTCTTATAAATAATTCAGGAACTTATCAGAAAAAAATATAAACCTATAAAACATTTCCCTTTAAATAAAGCAAGCAAATGTAGCAAGGTTATTTTATTCATGCGTTTACTTAATAAGGTTATAAACTTTATTCGTTCTTTTTTGTTAAAAAAAATAGAGAGTTGTATTCCAAAAAATAATTTTATTTTCAATTTGGTAAAGTTGATTCACTGTTTTTATTTATCATTTAGAATACCAAAGTTTGAAAAAGTACTTTTAAAAAGGAAAAAAGAAAACAACTGTATACCTAAGAATAAATGTAAAAAATAGTTAAAATAGAATCTTTATTAATAGATTTCTTCAGATATATTGAGTAATAAGAGGTACATCTATAAAAAATATTTTACAACACAGACATGCGAAAAAAATATATTTACCAGACTTTGCTGGAAATTTAGATTTTATTTCTATAAACATAGAACCAAGCATCATCATATAGTTAATAATGAATTAAATATAAAAATACTTAAAGAAACAATTCAACTTTTGGGAAGATTGATATTGTAAGATTTCCATTTAAAAAACAATGGAATTTTTACTAGACCACGATGATAAGTTTTTCAAACCAGTTTTTTGCTAGTGACACACATATATGTGTGTTAGTCTGTGTATACACACATATATGAATACATGTATTTATATATACAAATACATAATCACTACAAAATACATAATTCAGTAGGGGAAACTTGCGTTTATAAATGTTAAGAACTAAGCATCACATGTGACGTGAGCATAAGCAAAGCACCTGTGGTCGGTGCTTGCATTTCAAATGCACAATAAATAAAAGAATAGAGACATAATTAAAGAAATTTGCAGAAAGTAAAAGTGATTCTTTTGTAAAATATGACTAGAAGACATTACTTGAAGGAGAAGCGTGGTGTTGATCCCACTTGTAGCTGTAGAATTCGGAATCAATTTTTTTATGTTTGGAAAATTTTTTGAACCATAAGTATAAATGTTAGAAAAATTGGTGGAGACTACATCATCACAGGAAAATAGACTGTAGTACATGACCGATGTATCATGCTACAGGCGGAAAAAAGAATCGAAAGTTGTCAGCAAGCGCCATTGTTCAGCAATTGTTTACAGCGACATTTTGACAAGTATCATGGTTTACAATGTCCAAATGCCTTCACAAAATCTATCCATCTACATCCTGAATGTTCCATTCCTTTACGGAATATCACGGACACATTTAAGAACAGTGCAAGAGACACAAAAACTGGACATCTCATCAATGTAATTGTGTCTTCTTTACGAAAAGGGAGTCGTTTCGGTTGCCATAATTTTCAATGATAGTTGATTTGAAGAAAGGTTGGGACACAGTTTCATCCCAGCTGCATCACGAAGTTGTTCCTTCCCCATGCGCGTTGGTTCCGAGGCTTCATTGGAGCAGACTATGTTTTTGTTAGGTCACATCGGATTCCTGCTTTTCAGCAACTACTGGAAAGAGAAAATATCACTTAAATGTCTGGCCTATACTCCTCTAATTTAAATACCTTAAGGCACTTGTGTAATGCTTTACGGTACATTTATATTTTCTGGTAACACAACAGTTGAATCAAATTCTGATTGAAGAATTATCATTCTTACTTCTGGAATCCTTAAATAATCAGGCTGAGTGTGAAGATATAGAGCAAAGCTAGCATTCCAGTTAGGGAGGAAATATCCCATTCTAAGGGACATCTTTCAGTTGCTCTTCCTCTTGGATATATAATCATGCGACGTGATACTGTACATTCAATTCTTTTTTATTTGATTCCATACTACATGCTTTCATACTGCATGCATTTGTGCAACTATGCTTTCATCATCTTTTAAGAATAAAATAATGTTCCTATAAACACCATTTTGTCTCACAAATGATATACGAATTCTTATCTTGCTGAGTATTTCTCGGGGAGTTTTGGCAATTTGAAAACAGATGTTATACTTAAGTTTGGCAAACCAATGTATATATGTGTGTCTGTCCAAGGAATACAACGTTTAACAATAGAATTTATAAAGTCACAATATTTATTTATTTGCAGTACAATGCAAACATATTTTTATGGATAAAGTCACTCCTAAATTCATGCGTTCTCTATTATAAGAAAGTACCCTTTTTACGATCATTTTGATCTCTGGGCATTTTTAGTTGAGAATATTTATTATGGCTTTATTTTAGAACCATATTGTTAGAGCAAAAACTTAAGCAGCTTTCCAGAATCGGACACTGATATAATCGTAATATTTATTTACTAATGGTTTAAAATGCGTTTTAATATATTTCCACAAATTGAGATTCAATTTGATTTGTATAGAGGGCTGAAAGAATAAGAAAAACATATTTTACTTGTCCCTTTTAAGCAAAAAATTTAATTTACAACGTTTAATAAATATAATCACTAATGCCAAACTCATTTTCCATAAGAAAATCTCACCGCTTTATGTAAATTATTAATACAAATGCTTCGTAATAGCAAGTCTACATTTTATGCTTTTACAAATTATTTTTAAAGACTAGTATACTTTACAAATAATATGGAGACTTTTCTAATGTATTTTTATCTGTTAAACTATAGTTTAATGAGAGAAATTTCTTTTAAATTAAATACCTTAATTAATTATTCATTATTAATCCACAGAAAATTTATTTAAATGTTCCATAAATTATTATTTTTTACAAACTCCAAATAATTTAATTTTTATGTATTCAATTCTGTATTAAAAAAAGAAAAATAATTTTATGACAATATTTGTCTCAAACTAATGAATAATGAAAAAGAATAGATATTTAAAATATAATAAACTAACAAAAAATTTATAATTTCTTTTATGAAGAATATTTAATGGATAATAAAACTAGTTAAAATCAATTATATGTCTTAAAAGAAATTTGAATATTTCATACCGACAAATAAGTTATTTTTATAAATATTGAATTATTTTATTTCTCTATGTCTTTTTTTAATGCATTAAAAATGGCAAATGTTGTCTCGTCTGAAGTTTTTATCAAGTATAACAGAGAATGTATAAATGTATTACATAAAATGCATTAATTACCTCCTTTAATATTTATTATTTAAAAGTAATTTATTATTTAAAATATTTATTTGAAATCAGGATTAATCCTATTTACTTTCTCGTCGTCATATCACATAAAAGCTATTAATTACTCTCATTTCAAAGAATATAGAATTCTTAACTTAAAATACTTAAACATTAAATTAATATCACTAATTTTTACATAATATTTTAATTCTATTTAAATTTTGATTTTTAATTCACAATTCCCTTAACTTTACGATCCAGAAATAAATTTATTTTAAATAAGTTTTTCTTTTTTAAATTCCTTCGTTTTAAATTTCATATAACAGCTATTGTAGTAGATAAAAAAAGTATAACGTTTCACCTCGGAATAAAAAATTTCTGCTTAAAACACACTTAAAGTATTACTATAAGGTTCTAAACATAATCAATAGTCATGATAACAATAGATGATTGACATAAAATGATTATAGATGATACAGAAACCGTTGTAAATAGTATTGTTGTCCTGATGAAACAGAGGCATTTACATAAAAATTAGGTCAAAGAGTTAGTACTCAAGAACAATCATTGCTTAATGAGTTCATGTGTGTAACTAATATAATTATATTTAAAGTATTTTACACTTATTATTGAAAGAGTAATTTCAAATGACCAAATGAAGATTTATTGTTATAATTATAGTTATAGACCAATCCTTCTCATAATATAATTTTATTGCATATAATATAATATTCTATCGAATGTGAAAAATGTTAAATTTTTATCTGCAGAGTTTTAAATTTTCACGCTTAGTTTAACTCAATTTCGCGAATTTTTATTATTTGTTACTTGGACATATGCTACAGTTAAACAATGTTTTCTCCAAAACGAGTTATTTTAATATTCACAGTTTCTGGAAATTATTAAAGGAAGAAATTTCAAAAGGAAATGGTTTATATTCGAAATTTCGAAAGAAGGTAATCCATAAAACAAACAAGCACTCATCATGACAGATATGGAAATAAATAATATAATCACACATCATTCTCTCTTGTTCGAGAGTGGTCGCGGTCGAATTGTGGGCGTTTCTCTCGATGGAACCAATTTTTCCAGCTACGTTTTATTGGGCTATTATTTTCTATTAAAAACATTAAAGAAATTGCTTTTTTCAAATAATATATTTCTTTTAACGTAGGTTTTATAAATGCTGCTTAACTTATTTTCAGGAGCTCTCTTATTTAATTCAATTGATTGATAACACAGAAAAGTGTTTCCATAAGTAATTCCTTTACTTGGAGATTTCCGATGGGGAAAGGAATAATTCATTGCAATTAAACATTTGTTTCACGCAGACTGCGCCAGTAAAGGTAAATGTAATTTCATTAATTAACCTCTTCTCTCAGAAGTCAGAACCTCTGTTCTAATCAGAAAACGTTTCAATTATCTCGGCTGACGAATACCACCCCCTCTGTTGACGGAAAAGTGAACGACAGCACCAAGAAGATTTCCTAACCAGAGTTATTTCGGAAAACCTTAATTACAATTGATTTTGTTCCCTTCTTGTCTTTGTAAAGTTACATCTATTCGACCCTCAAGGACTGTGTGTCACACAAATTGCGATTCAAGTCGTTTACGTCAAATTACACTGATATCTGTCACAGTAACTCTTGTTCGATGTCAAGCTGTTTGTTGGCTAGAGTATATTTTTTTATTATAAAGAGACTGCATTTTGAAACAGCCTGAGAAACAAGAAAATACCTAATGTTTGCTTAAAAATTAATTATTTTATGTTATTCTAAGTATATATTATTTATAGATAGATAATGAAAGCATTGCTTATCCTCGTATAGGCGCTTTGTAAAGATACATCCATCTAAATAATTTAAAATAATTTAATCTTTTTTACCAAGGCATTGGCTTTAAGTTCTAAAGATTTTACAAGTACTTATCATCTTAAATAATTAATTTAAAGTAAGAACTCTTCCTACTACTTTTACATATATATATATATATATATATATATATATATATATATATATATATATATATATATAGAGAGAGAGAGAGAGAGAGAGAGAGAGATTGGATTGAAAGAATTATACTCTTTGTGAAAACTTTTAGCTATAAATTATAAAAAAAGGTAATAAATTGCTCTTCATTTGAAATATGCTACAAAATACCTGTAAATATTCCCGAAACAATGTTTATTTTGAGAGAAAATATTTTTTTTCTATAATAATTAGTTTCATATCATTTATAATTGTTTGATTAAAACTATTTAATAACAAAATTTTAAAATCATCGTTTAAATGTGTCTGTTAATTACAAAATTTATTAGTATTATTTGTTTGCATTTACGATACGTCAGATTTTGGCAAGAAAAATTTTTGACACGGTATCAAAAAGTTTCATTGAATGAAAAATTACATGATCACAATTTTTAATTACAAAACTGGATAAAACAGATGCAAGAATATAAATTTATTCTATAATAAAGGATTTTATATACATTATCCTCACATTTGCATTCTCTGTGCGAGTCAATGTTTAGAAAATTCAAATAATTTTTTCCAGATTTCCTAGTATTTTACTTTTAATGTATCTGTATTAGAAATTTACAACCTAGTACTAGTACTAATGACTGTAATGGTGCAAAGTAATATATATCAAACAGAAGAGTTTAACAGATGATGCGTTTAGAACATGCGTTTTTGCCTGCCAGGAATACATTTTATGGATTATAAATACGTGTATTAATTGAAAAAACATTTGATCAATTTTCTTTTGCATCTTCATAAATTAGCATGATAAAAATTGATAAATTTCAATATTTCCTAATAATTTATGAATATATTTATTATTAAAAATATTATAAATCACATATTACATACATAATATGAAGAAAATGAAAACTCTCATCATTTATTAGACTCGTTGGTTTTATCTTTTCATAAAAAAATATCTTATTGTCTTTTATATTTTACCTTAAAGATAGATACTTCTTCTAAAATAAAACGGAAAAATATTTCATGCAAATTAGAGAAAATATCAAGAATCGTAATGACTCCAGTGTCATGTTAAGTCATCGTTTTTAACAAAATTACTTTCACTAGTGTTACACTAAATGTTTAAAATTTATTGGATATTTTTATTCTAATGCAGTTTCTACTTGACAACAATTTGAAATGGATAAGATTTCAAAATCGCATGGGTTTTTTGTATGGTATATCAGGCGGCATACTTATCAGATTTATGTGCAGAAAATGAAAATACGTCATTACTTTGACAGATGAATTATTTATAAAGTTTAGCATTCATTGTAAATTGAGGATTAAAATTCATAAAATGAATATTCAACCAATTTTCATAAATTAGCAGTATATGTTAATAAATTGTGACAGTCAATTGCACATATTAAGAAGTGATTAGTAGATGTGTATTATGGACACTTTGTATTTCTGTACCAATATTCCTCTGAAATCAAAATTTATCAAGCTATACAGATTTCAAAAATTGTCTAAACAAAAACTTTATCATATTTTAACCGAAATATTATAATGATTTAACAGCCTATTATCTCAGACTGTCGAACCATAAGACAATACGTAACAAATTATAGCTATCAGTAACATACAATTTACATTTTTCAAGGCATTTCATAAAAATATTTATTACCATGTAATTTATAAACTGTGTACTTCATAAGTATTTTTCAATTATATTATTTATAAGTACTAATATTCTGTTCTACATTTTAAAAATAAGTCATTTTTTTCTGATAGCTTTGTTTTTATTCAGAGGATATTTTTCGCTTAACACTCAGTTTGAATACATTTTCAGTAAAAATTAAGGCATTGACTATGGATTTTAGCACTAGAAATAAAAAATAAAAAAGAAAGAAAATCGTTAACACATCCATCCATCATAGACAATTTTAAAAAAAAGTGCATGGAAAATGTGTCTGTTGGGTCATCAGTTACACAAAATGGTTAAAGATCAATACTTGCGTGAAAACTAAATCGATAATAAATTTTTTTAAGTATTAACCATTCAAAGCTACTGCAAACAAGCGAGTTATTCAAATGTAGTACATTTTTAACATTATTCTTCAATAAAATCTCAATAGTAGATGAATATGTAAAAAGTTCTTTAAACTTTTAATGCGTTATTGAAAATTAACTCTTTTATGAATATTATTTGATTTTATCGAAAATTACATATTCTTAACATCTGCTATTATAGAAGAAAATTCATAATATACAGTTTGCAAACTATTTTTTATCATTATATATACTGTAAAAATAATAAACAAATGTATATGATGAAAATAGTTTTTGAAATTGAGTTTTTCATAGCAAAATTTTAATTTCTTATTGTTATTTGGATCAACTTTGGGAATAGCTGAACAGACAAAAGTTCTGAGGAATATGCACAGCTGCTGTAATGTAAGGGAAAAAATGCTGGGGGTTTCACGTTAAGCTGACCACTTAACCGGTACGTATTCTTGGTACCATAGGACCCTAGGTCATAAAAGGCATTGCATTGGTACCCGTATGAGCTGACGTGCTACTGAGTTCAGTTTTGTTTAGTGAAGTTAGTGGGTAGTGTTCACATGTTTCCCACTGAAAAATAGTAATTACAAGTATATGTTTCATGGGGATTGTATTCACATGTTTTAAGAAGGAAACAATGAAAACTATTGAGTCTCCTCCTTTGCTCTCATCGTTGCTCAGATAAAGGATGGTGCTCTTTACATTTGCCTTCCTGTACCAAGAATATCTCGTGTTAAACCACATCCACTGTTGAAAATTGGAAAATGGATGTCATCTTTACACGTATAGGATAGCACTCTTTACATTTGCCTTCCTATACCTAGAATATATCGTGTTCAACCACAGACACTGTTGAAGAATGGACAATTGGGTGTCATCCTTACGCATACTGCTTACACATCTATAGGGGTGTATACAAGAAATTATTTCGGGATTCTTTCCCCTTTAAGAACGTGAATACTGCTCAACATCTATAAAAAATATTTCCAGTAGGCAATAACAGAGTAGATGTACAAGTATTTCGCAACAACTCACACCCATTAGGATGCTCTCTACATGGTATCAAAGACTCGCCTCAAAAAATGTGCATGCTGAAAGCAAAAGATAGGCATGAATATCTTATTATTTGATAGTTACAGATACCGATACCATAAGCGAAATATCACGCATGAAATTTCAAGTAATAAGTCACGATGAGCAACTGTAACGTATTTTGTTTTTAAATAATGAAACAGTCATTGTATTATTGACCAATATTAAATTGCATATTATATTCGTTTGCATTAAATTTATTTTGGAATCTTTTATTGTGTGTTGTTTAGTACTTAAATTTTATAAAGGAATTTATCTAATTTAAAGTTATAATCTTTAAAACAATGTCTGTCTTGAAAATAATCCAATATGTTCAAAGAGTAAACAGAGAAGTATGTTAATCTATTTATTCTTAAAAAACTATTATTTAAAGTCTTATGATCAGTAAATGCCATTTATTTGAAATCATAATTAAATACATGATGTGAGAAAAGAAATAAAATTTTTAAAAATTACACTTCATCAATTTATGAATTTGGATTTATACAAATCATCATAAAAGTTAAAAGATTGCATTATAAAATATGGTAAGAAGAAATCCCTAAAAATCAGTGAAGAATACTTTAAAGTATTTGAAACATAAAAATATTTTTTTATTTAATAAAAATAATCGACTTCATCAAAATTTAAAGAAATTTAACAGTATTCAATACAATTTATTATTAAGTAAATACTTGTTATTATTTTTATCTTCGAGTTAAAGCAGCCTTCGTGTAGACTCATAGATTCTTAATCCTTATTCTTCACAACTCTCTTGCTTGAAATAAAAACATGCTGAATAAATCACATCTTTATTCACTGCGAATGTATCAGGTGACTGTATTAAAGTATTCATTTCGATGGAAGAACACCGAGGAATCCTAGCCAGAAGCTAGACACAACACGGCGCAATCGAAATAAATGCCGGAAACGTGATCGCTTGTGTCGAGAGAGGGTCAGCAGCCACGTCTTTATTATTCCACGGACAAGTCTTCTTTCTTTTCTGCATACTCTAAGAAGAGAAGTGATCTACTTGGAACACATCCAGGACACCCTAGAGCCCATTATTAAGTTCTGGATGATTTTGGATAAAGAGTGAATAACTTTTGCAGAAAACTCATTATATTTATTAACTATATATATATATATATATATATATATATATATATATATATATATATATATATATATATATATATATATATATATATATATATATATATATATATATATATATATATATATATATATATATATATATATATATATATATATATATATATATATATATATATATATATATATATATATATATATATATATATATTCATGATATTTTTTGTTTTCGTGAGAACGAGAACAAATGAAATAAATAATTTTTAAAAGACAAAGGCAAGTAAAATGTGTGTGAGATATACTTTACCAAATAAATCAATAAAGGAATAAAGAACTGAATTAATTTCAAACAAACAATTATTTTTTTTTTAGTTTTACTGTTACATAAATATAAAACTATATATTTTATTGTTAAAAACCTTTTTAATTTAAAAAATTATTATACATTTTTTAGAAAATAAAACTGTAACTTTACTAAAAAGTTTTCAGGCTGTTATTGTAAAGAAAATCAGAATTTAATTATTTTTTTATGAGAATAATAATGTCGCGTGGAAGAGAAGTATCAAAATTATAATTTAAAAAAATTTGGTTTTATAAAGTTTTTAGAAAATTTTTGAAAGGAAATTGATCTGTAGATATAAAAATGAAGAGATGATGAACCAGCAGAATCAAGAATTGTGTTTATCTTTAAAACAAACCTTTACTATATTTGCCTTCCAAAAATTTCTAATTTTACAACTAATGCCAAATATTTGAGTTTTGAAGAGTCCTTGCTTCTGAGATGATAAAAAGAATAAAACGGCAATTTCTTATGATTTATTTTGAAATATTGCCAAGTTTCAATTTTAGAACCTAATGTATTTCCCATTTCATATCATACATTACATATTTTCATCGATAAAATTTGCATATTTAAGTTCTAATAAATGATTTATTCCTTCTCACTTTGTTCTTGTTAGATGTTTTTGGTGGTCAAATTCAAAATTTTATTCTGTTTATCATTTATAAAATTTCCTTAGCTAATGGGATTTTAACATATGAAATCAATAAATAGGAGATTTGTATAAAAAGTGGTTAAAAGCAAATTTAGGGAAATCGACAAATATATCTGTATCTAAGAAAAATAATCTACCTATTTGTATTAAATATCACAGTAAGAAAGGTTTTAGAATATTATTATCAATATTATGTTGTCTAAATAGTCATTCACTCATCATGAGTTGTTATCTTGTATATTATCACAATCCTTTTTCTATTAGAGCATAATAATTTATTCAATTCATATCCATTAGTTCATGATAGTTACAACTGAAGATCAACCATCTCCATAAGTTGGAAAGTATCCCTAATTATTTGTTTGGATTTTAATATGATTTAATGTACATAAATTATTTATTAAGAATATAGCAGTAAAAATTTTAATATTTATGTTTCATATCAGTCAAATTGATTATAAATGGGAATATTTTGACAGCATTCCTCAACTAAGTATTCGCGTCTCAATTTTTAATGATAATGTTCATTGGGCTCCCAACATATAATAAAATATATACAATAATAATATATTTTGAGTATTTCAGCTTTAAACCTACACTATGGCCTTAATTTTAAACCTTACAAATTACCAAGAATACTGAAATTTATTGACATTTAGCAAAACAGATCCTCAGCATTGGCAAAGTGAAAATCTGGTAACTTTTTTTATTACTCTTACGTTAATCATATCGAGCATTCTAGGGGTTTCACAGAAATTACGATTTTTTTTTTTGGAACATTCTGAGATGTCGACGAAATGTGCCTGCCGTTTCCAGTATGTGCAAAAGTAAGCAAAGATTTTTCTGCAAGGAGAATTTGAATTTTCGATAATTCGAGCTTTAATACCAGCCAGTGTCATTCAAGTTGATTCTTCTATCGCTTTCGAATTTATAAAGAATGTGTATGTTATTCATGTTTTCGTGTTAATTGCAATTCCCTGTATTAAATATTCATGAAAGTAGATTTATTCAGAATCATACAAATTTTTCAGCGGACGTAAGCGAGAATTAGGCGATAGCAAGCATCAAAAAGTACACAGGCGAGCGCGTTGTTCTTTAATCTTACATTCCTTATTCTTTGGTTTTATGAAAATATTCTCAGAAATCCTTAAATTTTAAATTTACCAGTACTAAAGTAAATAAAGAAAAAAGGCCGAAGTGCATCGTTTTCTCAAAACTGCTGTTGGTATGCAACATGAAACCTAATTATTAGGTTGGGGAATAAGATCGTAGTGTTTTTACCAAGGACTTTTATTTAAACAAAAAACAATAATTATATCAATAAATTAATCAATTACATATTCGCCGTTGCTGTTTACAACCTCCTTCCACCTCTTGAACGATTTGTTGATGCCGTTCCGCCAAAAATCGCCTAGTCTGGTGTTAAAGAAGCTGTTGAGCCAGTTTTTAAGGAACTCTTTGCTATCGAAAGTAACGCCTTTCATAGAGTTTAACAACGAGCGGAAGATATGGTTATCGGTCGGTGCAAGGTACGGAAAATACGGCGAATGCTGAAGGACCTAACATTCGAGCTCTTAGAGTGCGGCTTTAACGACTTGTGCAACATGAGGCCTGTTGTTGTGAAGGAGTATGGTTCGACCATGTCAATCAGGTCTTTTCAGTCGAATAGCCTCATTCATGCGGTGTAGCTGGGCAATGTAGAGCTCTTTGTTGACTGCTGCATTCTTTTCGAGCATTTCCCAGTGCACCAAGAGGTCCTTAAAAATTGGCTCAACAACTTCTTTGACACCAGACTAGGTGATTTTTGGCTGAATGGCATCAACAAATGGGTCGAGAGGTGGTAAGAGGTTGTAAACAGCAACGGTGAATATGTAATTGATTAACTTATTGATATAATTATTATTTTTTGTTTAAATAAAAGTCTTTGGTAAAAACGCTACGAACTTATTCCCCAAACTAATAATTTAAATGACCTTTGGTAATGCTTCATAGAAGTACGTCAACAAACCCAAATAATTCTTCAAATTAAAATCATATGAAAAACAAAATTTTTTTTTAAAAAAATCTTTGTCCGTCTAAGAAATAGCTTTAATAACCTCTTATAAAGTTTCATATAAAATTGCCAGATGTAATAATCCTCACACCACTGAGGAAGAGCTTATTGTCTCAGCAGCAATTGACACTGTAGATGTTATGTCTGTAGGTAATTTTGGAAAACAAAGCATGCTAATTTCATTGTCTATGCTCAATTTTATGATAATATGTCAGTAACGGATCTACTTGCTTTCCAATCAAAAGAACTCAAAGCAACGGCCATTTCATTATTTGCTATCTTAAATGATTTTATGAGCAATGTAAGCACTAAAGAGAAAAATTGTGTTGATGTTGAGAGTTCAAATCCGAAAGATTCCAAAGTACACAAGCACTTCTAAAACAAAAATCCATAAAGTGCATCTGGACACATGAATGATCTACAAAGAAGCTCTCTGGCTTCAAAAGAAATAAATTCTAGTCTGTTAGGAACTGTTTTAACAGATGTAAATTACAGAAAAATAAGACCCGTCAAATCAAGACTCTTTTCTGCACTTTGTAAAGACGTAGGATCAACACATTGAGAGCTATTACTTTATTGTTATGCAAGATTATTATTGAATGAGAAGTTTTTGCAACTTTTTTATGAATTAAGAGAAGAAATCGCAATTTTTCTATAACATGAAAACAGATCGAAAGCCGAAAATTTTCCCAATGATTTATTTGTGATGAAATTGAGAGACGTGTTCGACATATTAGAGAAATTAAATAAAGTGAATCTTTAGCATGAAGGATCAAATACACATGTATTGGATAAGAGTGGTAAAGTTAATGCTTTTTGCAGAAAATTTGAACTGTGGATGAGAAATTTAAAGTAGAAACACTGAAGCATATTTTTGCCATTTTTAATGATTGTGTTAGAAATCCGAAGAAAACAACGTTAAAAAGATATTTTTATGACCATATAAAATCATTTAGTTATACAGACAATGAATTTTGAAAACAAAATTTCTTGCTTACAAAAAACTGATAGCAAGCTATGTGTGGATTAGTAATCCATTTCATAATACTCCCAAAGTTCTCTCAGTTTCCAAGAAAGAAACCTTTATAGACTTCAGAAGAGGTGGACAATTTAATCAGAAATTCTTTTTGTGAATTTAAGAATGAGTAGATGATGAGTTTTCTGCAAAAAAACAAGAATATTACTTATTCTAATATTATTTTCAACACCCTATCCTTGTGAAACAGTATTTTCTGCGGTGCCTTCTTCAAAATATAGAACTCAGCTAAATATAGAAGAAGAACTGAGCGTGTCAATTCCTAATATTAAGCCTTCTTCACGACCACAATGTTACAGCCATATTTAAAATATTAAGCCTTCTTAAAGTTTCCTTCTTTCTTCTTTTCTTTTGCTTTGAAAGACAGGACCAAGGAACTCACTTATAATTATTAAATTTGTTTTTCATTTTAATAAGTTTAGATTATGTAATTTGTTTTAATTTTACTAGTTTATCATTAAATATTAGATCAAAATGTATTTAGCTCTATAAGTGTGGTCTTTTTCCTTCTTTCAGTCAGTTAATAATTTTTTAAATAATATTTTTCTCTTGAATATTAAGGAAAATAAGTGAAATGAATTAAAAATTATTAATAAAGAATATAAAAATATTGTGAAGTCTCAACCAATAGTTGAGAATCTTACAAATATGTGATAACAATACTTTCCACATGCCTTCCCGTTAATAAACTCTGATTATACTTCAAATAGATTTTATAGAATATAAAGTATAATGTCCAAGACATATCCTCCCTCTGTATAGTGATGATGTATAAAGTATCCTTTTTATCATTTAAAGATGAGAATAGAGATTTTCGTTTACTAAAATATCAAAAAAAATGAATTTTAAAAAATGAAATCTTAAATTTTAATGTAATCGGACAGTTTTGGCGGTATGAATAAAGCGTAATTATAAATATTGATTGTAGAAATGGTAGCAAAATATGCATTTAAATGGTAGAAAATTTTGTTAAAACTCAATATAGCTTTATCAGGACTAAATCAGATTATATTTATAAATATGCTTGCTTTGTTGAAAGTAAAACTACAGTTTCAAAAAGAAATATGCATTGATCCAATAGATTTAAATATAAATTCTTATCAAATACATTTAATTAAAATTCATCCTCAAAGTTGACGTAAATATTAATTATTTGTGTGCAAAAAGTTGTATACATGCTTGACTTTTATTTTATTTTTTACTCAGAGTCATGGTTACTAACAGCAAGTTATTTTTCAAAATTACAATATGTAAATTTTAAAGTAGTTTTCAAGTTTATCAAAAGAGGTCGCAAAAGTTCTGATGGATTTTAAAATTGCTCTTCGAAGTAGATGACATGCTGCATACTTTAAATTCCTAGGATAAAGAGAAGATGCTGCATTATGCAAATAACTAATTTTTTGATGAATTATACAAAATAGATAGAGGTAGCGATACCTACAGGGTCAAAGAAGAAGAAATTATGTAGTATATTTTTCATAAGTAATTTAAATATACTTGCCTAATAAAAAGTTTTTATAGTGCCTCGTGCACGGAAAATAAATGCTTATTCGCTATGTGTAGTTCTGATTTCAATAGACTTCAGATTAGACCTTGAAGTTATTGCGATTTATCATATCGGAGTATTGCTACTCACATCAATCGAGATTTCTCGAATGTTCGTGATGATTTCCCTAATCTTATCGAATGAATATTAATTGATAAGATTAGGACAATCATCAGGAACGTCGTGTTAGATCTCAATGTGCCTATCCATTACCATTCAAAAGGGCATAGGTTACCAGTATGATCTTAGTGGTTTTTTTATGGTATGTCCTGTGCTCATAATTAAGTAAGTGTCTATGCTACAAGATAAGTGTCAACGTGAACAGTTAGTCAAAGTTTGCAGCAGCATAAGCGATCACCTTGTAGATTACGTCTTGATCATGAAACTACATCACAAATAGGGTGCTTTCAATAACTTGATGAACAATCAACTTGGAAGTAAGAAAAGTTTAAAATTACATTTTCTTAGGAACCCCGGTTCGACTTAAGGCATGATGATAATCACATCCGTGTTTGAAAGATAAATATTTTCAAATAAGTACACCACTCTTCACGGAATTCACACATTGCCAGAATGCACTCATCATCGTCATACTTGTCCAACACTTTGAGACAATAATTACATGTATAAATCCTTCTTGTTCGCTTTGATCACATTTAGAACAGTAGCTGCAACATTTATCTTGCGTGATGAACCATAGCTTTTCGCCTGCAACTAGTTTTTTACGAACCATCTTTGATGCAAAAATCGTAATGTTTTTGTTCTGGCTTTACCATTCACCAGGTCTCATAGCAACAAAAAATGTTTTGGAAATGTCTGTTGTGAAATTAACTCCATATATATCGATTATATGCTAAACATTAAGTTTGATAAACTTAAATATTTACGATTGATCTTGGGAATTGAACAAAGACATAATTTTGAATATGCGTGGGCAGCTGTGCATCCCATTCAAACATTATTTAACATAAATTTCATAAATACTGTCACTGGTGCTAGAAGCAATTGTTCTGGGTAATTATCTTTCAAGTTCAATGCTGCAAAATTTCACAAACATCTCATATTCGTTATTTCCGACTTAAAATATTTATATGTTACATGTATTTAGATATCAGTATTTTTTTTTCCAGAAATAATTTGAATTTAACTCTTATAAAAATACAGTAGTCTAATTTATGAGAATTAATCAATGTTAACCATAAAATTAACCATAAATATGTAGCTTAATATTATTAAGATTCTATACTAATATTATTTTCGTTATGAACTTATTTATTTGATACGTTTCCCAGCTAATTTGAAAAATATGTTTTATTAATGTTTTAGGTTTTTTTAAGTATATATTGTGTGTGTTGATTTCAAATTTCAGCTTAATTTACATTTTGAAAGGATTTGTCTATTAATTGACAATTCAGTTGCTGGCTGTTGAGTGTAATTTACGTTCAGAATAAAGTAATTTGAAGCATTTCTTTACATTTACAAATTTCTTAGCATAAAGTAATGAATAATAATGTAAAATTAAGGGAAAAGAAAGTTTGAATCAAGAAAAATGAGTTACAATTAGAATTATATTAACAAAATAGTTTCCTTGAATTATGTTAGTTTATAATTGGTCTTGGGAATGAAGTACATATATTTATACAAAATAGTTATTATAATTTTGAAAACGACCATCAAAAACTATCATAACGTGAAAATTATCGTTAAATTGAAAGTTTCCATGGAACAATTTACTTAATTTCAATGCAAATTTTTCATACATTAATGCAAAACACGTCTTTAAAAGCCAACGAATAGTACCAGTTAAAAGGAGCATACGAAAAAATTTTCAAAGCAGCATAAATAAAAAGTTGAGCACAAGTTAAAAAAATACTGCAAGCATTTTCTTTTCGATTGATATTTTTTCTCTCATTAAAATTCTACACCAATTCCACAATGCAATTTTAAAGTCTCAAAGAAATTTTTCCTTTCTTTGAAATAAAATAAAAAACTTGGCGAAGCAATCCAAAAAATCAAACGATTCTTTTTGTCGATGGAATTGATCTAGCTATTCCAATTACTTTTCTAGCCATTCGAACACAAATTCAATAAAGTTAGAATAGAAAGAGTAGTATTTTGCTTTGAGAATACAATGAGATTAAATTCTTGTGATGTACTAAAAAACGAATATTAAATTGCCATCAAAAAATGCGAATATTTAATGATAAACTACATTTTGCCAAACTTAATTTTATTCAGAAAATCTGTGTCACATAAATAATTTAAATTATTTATTTGACACAGATTTATTATATGCATATATATATATATATATATATATATATATATATATATATATATATATATATATATATATATATATGTATGTATGTATATATATATATATATATATATATATATATATATATATATATATATATATATATATATATATATATATATATATATATATATATATATATATATATATATATATATATATATATATATATATGTATGTATGTATATATATATATATGTATGATATATGTATGTATTTAGTATTGATAACACAGAAATGAAATTGTGTCAAAATAACAGAAGAATGACACTATTTTATTAACAATTTAATTTTTTTAGATCAATTTTATGGAAATAAAAATTCCAAATATAGAAATATATTTTTTTACAAGTTCTTCCTAAAATAAAAAAATTATAATAAGCCTATTTTTTTGTATCATAAAATTAACAGTGAAAAGACCATACAAAGAAAGAATCATAAAGTCATAAGTAATTTATTGATTAATTTGATTTTCTTACACGCAACTAGACTAACATAACTATTAAAAATTTTAAACATGTATAATACTCAATGTTTTAATAATTTAATTTATTATAGATATAATCTCAAAAGGTTTCACTTGAATTTAAAATTTAAGCTTAAGAAAATGGTTTTTTTAATAATCAATAGTAAAGTCCTTAATTTCTTACCTACTTTCCATTATTAGTTTATTTTCCGTATGTTTGAAATTTAAGAATGTCACCGATCTATTTTAAAAGTAAATTTTATATATAATATCAAATTTTTCATTAATAAGTATGAGTGCTCTCAAAAACCGATGAAATCTCTAATCTATTAATAACTACACAATACTTTTACTTCTCCATCTACTAATAACTGTTTGGGCAAATGTAATAAAGAAGATAAACAATTTATTCCTATTGCAGTTACTACAGCTTACATATAAGGCAATTACAGCCTTAACCGTCCAGAAGAGACTATCTACAAATGTTTGGATGTTAGATAAAGGTATTTTCTTTCGCTTCTATTTGAGAAAACATGCAAGTTCTTTCAACGATATTGGGCACGGTCTTCACCCCTTGATTCGGTGATCCAACTTATGCCAGAGGTATTCTGTAAGATTCAGGTCCAGACTCTGAGTAAACCGAAGTATTATTTAAGGGCAAATTAATTACTATGCTAAATTAATATGTAATTAAGCCTTTGTTTGCACAGCAATGGTATTTATCATAAAGATATTCTTCTATAGCAATATCAGAATACATATTTGGGAAAAAGTGTATAACCCTAGATGTGATTCTTGCTAATGGTATGATGGTGTCCTTAAATATAGAAATACCTGCCACTTCATTCACTCTAAAGACACTCGTACAAAATATTTCAATTAAACACACTAAACATGTAATAGTATGGTTTTCTACAATGGCTTTTGATTTTATTTATCTGCCTTGTTGATTATTTAACAGATACGAGTACTGGAGTTTTACCATTGTCAGCATTTTAACTTTCATTTTGACATTTTCATTTATTGCTAGGCATTTTTAGCAGTGAAAGATATATCCAGAAAGATTCAAATCGAAAATTGTTATAGATAAATGAAAGTTACCCATACTCTTACAAATGCATAAGCAGAAATTAAACAGCAACATCCATCTTGCATCGTTCAACAATGGTTTGACTCTAATCCAAGGTATTTTTCTTGAAAAAAGTCTGGCTAATCTGAAATATGAATGATTTTTACTTTCGCTTTTCATTCAACCATTTGTGGGTTCTACATTCACTTTGAAGCTCATATTAAATTATATGCTTTGGTCGAGATTTTTCTTTGAAGTAAAATAGGACCACGGAGCATCAAGTTAGTCGAACCAAATTTAAAGGCATGGTCAGACAAGCATACCACGGAGATTAACATCTGTTCAAAGTAACAATACATTGAAAAAAAATTAATAGTTTTGAAAGTTATTGAAACGTTTTCATCATATAAAGTTTTGAATTCTATAAAAACTTTTGAAAGCTAAGAATTTCAAATATTAGATTGTCTTCATATGCCGCAGTTAAGTGTCTACCATAACAGAATGAGTGCAAAAAGCAGTTATAACTCTTGCTATTTAACCGGAAATAGAAATTAACCTTTGAGCTTCAAAACTAAAAAGTAGACAAACCAAACACACCATAGTTAATTCTTGATTCATAGCTATCAAATTTCTTTATATTTCAACATGCCTATAACATTAACTACAAAATACAGTTTGAAACACAAAATCGGATTTATTTACGTGTTGAATAAATAAAGAATAGATTTCCATTTTTAACAATGTATGGAATTTTTTATGGCTATATAAAATATATGTATTTTCATTGATAATGAAGGCACACCCATTCTTGGTGACTTCAACAATTCATAATATTTAACTTAATAATATTTTTAAATTATACATAATATTTTTAAAATTCTAAGAAAATTTCGTATCTTTTTCAATATTTGTTCAGGATATAATCAAATTAATGATAATTATATTGCTTGAGGTAGTTTTAAGCATGATTATAAATACGTTTAGACTATTTTTTCTAGAGAAAAATTTTTATACTAAAGAAGAAGATTAATTCTTTCGCAATATTGAATTATAATCTCAATTCTCAGAAATGAAGAAAGTTTTCATTACTAAATTTTAAAATTATGAAAGCTAACATTATTTACATAATTTTATGTATTATCTCTAAAAAGAAATAGAAAATTGTAAATAGAAAATTAAATGTCAATGTACAAAGCAATAATATTTTTTCTCTCTGCCCTATCATTTCTACATATATCGAGATTTTATTTCTGAGTCATGTGCTCTTAAAAATTAAAGTTTATTAGGAATTATTCTCTTTTGTTTGCTTATCAAACAAGCAACTTCTTCTTTAATAAGGAGAATCCAACAGCTATTGCCACATGAAAATCAAATAACATTAGAATCCAAATTAAGAATGATCTTGATATCTTCAGTGATTTTTATTTTGCCTAACAATTAAATTATTAAATGATGAAAATACAAATAAGTCATAAAATGCTTAAAAAGGAAAATGAGATTTTTTTGAAACATAAGTGATAATAAAACTATAAAAATAAAATACTCTATTTCATACGCTTAAATTTTATAATTTGTTATTAAGAATGAAATTTTTCTTTACAAATTAAAAATGATAATTAGTAACAGTAAGAATTTTATAGAAATGTATGTTATTTTTTATTTTCTGTTTAATGAATAGCAAGAAATATAGAATTTAATAAGAACACGTATATTATTTTTCATAAGGAGATTTCAAGATATTTATCCACCTTTTCTTAAATCTAAATAAAAACATCCATGTTCAGAGCATGTTTAAAAAAAGAGCATTCAATTTCTGGACATAAAAGCAAATATACTGAACTTTTATTACCCTTCTCTGGGGTGACTGGAACATCATAAAATGTAAACGTCTCATTTACGACTGCCAAAATACCTCTATTTTACTGCTGTCATATACTTAAGTATAGCTTGTTCCAGTTCTACAAAAACATACTTAAGGAATTCCTACTACACGAGGGAACATCACTTAGCAAAGAGTGAAAGCCGTCAACAAATGCAATCAGTCTTATAGCAATAATTTAAAACTTACAGCAAAATGGAGTTAGATGGAATTACGAAACGATTTTCATTGGAATATCCACAAGAAAATATTAAATCCTGAAATCCTTTGATGGAAATACCGAGAAAAATGTCACCAATCTCTTGCATTTTATTGAAATCAAACAAACTGGCATTTTTATATTAAGTCGTGTATCTTTTTCAAAAGTTTTGATTTCACTCCTCGGTATGTGATTCTGTTTAAAGTACTTAGTAAAATATAATAAGAAATTGCTGGCTTAAGAATGTATTCTGAGTTACATATCGTCTATCTGCACATTATGTGATTTAACTGAAAAGATTACATGAATGGGACTTTGTTAGATATAAGTGAAAAGGAATGCTTGAAGAAATATGTTATTGATATGTTATTGAGCGTCATCAAATATATAATGAATTCATCAATTTAAAAATATATATATATTACAGTAATTTAAAAACAAAAGTAAAACAGTAATTTAAAAAATTGAGCATATAACAAGTAGAAAATGCTATTAATCATTCAAATATATTGCATTTTCATTGAAATTATAAATCTTTCTGTTCCATAAGAATGAAAAGAAATAGAGATCCTCTTGGAGAAGAAATATTTTAATCGTGAGCAAATTGTTTTTGTTATTTTGATTAAACACGAAACTGAAACAATAAATTAAGTATAAAACGAAAAGTAAACAAATGTATTTAGATTTTAAAAATATTCGAAAATCCTCATTGAAACTTTGGACAGTATTTCTTTAGTGTTCTTTAAATTTCAGAGAAATTTCTTTATTATAGTAGGTTATTACCTTTGAAAATTAAAATACACAATATGTTTAGTAAAAGTAGAGAAGTAAGAAAGATAACGATATAAATAACAGGAAAAAAAATTGAATATATAAAATGTTTACGAATGATTCGTTTGTTTTAGATATCTTATTGCTTCAAAGCTATGAAGTCGACTCATTACTGCCAAATACAAATGAAAAAACTGGAGATAAGAAATGTCTGGATATTTTAAATCTACTTGACAGGCTTTTACTCCAGTCATACCATTCATTTTCAATGGATTCCTTCATATTTTGGGGCTGAGGGAAATGAAAAAGCTAACTCCTCGGCCAGATCCTGAGGTGGATGTCAGTCATTGTTGAAAGCTCACCTTCTGCAGATTTCTTCCCTGGCTAAACAATATTGAATAAGCTTTCGAAAACCTCTTTCAACCCTTCATGGTATTTTGCAAAAAATCCTGGGGAATCTTTCCAACTTAAACCGAGATCCAATCAAACTGATTTTTCATGCCTCTTGAGTGGCCACATAAGATCCTTTATTTTTAAACAGTATCAAAAAATATATACAGAATGCCATTGTTGCACAGCTACCATGGCTTCTTTTACTGATATTTTGTTGTGGTTAAATTTTAGAAAGGACGTGGTCCTGCAGGACCCTCATCTCTTTTTTAAAAAAATATTTTTGGATTCATGATATTGTCTGGCTTTGCTAGATAGTCCTGTTATTAGCAACAACAACACGAATGGAAAAAAGAGTGTATTTTAAAGTTTTCCATGGTTTTATTGGATTTATATGATTCTCAAGGGATGAAGGTGACAGTAATTTCCAAGATGATGACTAACCAACATAAAATATTTTGTGTCATCTATAGTTCTGACATTTCTTATGTCTTCTGACAAAAAAAATTATAATAGTTTTGGACACATATATGGGTAGAAAACGGCCACATTATTTACTCGTCACACATCATTGTACTCAAATATCAGTTCACTAGTACGCTGATGATATTAGAAGAGATATGGTGGATATGCATGTATCGATGTGATAGTTTGTTTGAGCACCTGTGAATAACTGATTACTGTTGTACCTTAAATGGTATCACGCTGCGAAGGTTTGTGATTGAATAGAATTGCTTAGACCTCCATTATAATATAGATGGCAATCTTACTCATCCAAATGAGGGAGTTGTTTATGTAATTTTGTAAGAAGAAAATGGCAACAATGGAAGGTGATGGATGGGCCTGCCATTAGTCTCCCTGTATTCCTTTTTAAAATTTTGTTATATTTTAAAAAATTTGTATTTTAATTGTTAATTTAAATTACAGCTCATTGCCAATTATTTAATTAGTAGGATAGCTCTCATAAGGATTATCACTTAAATGTTCGTCAACAAGCATGATACATTAAACGTTTTCAATGATGTGTAAGAAATATTAGAATATGTTATTTCTTATAGTGTATCCTTCTTTGATTTTATGTAATAGGTTGTGAAATATACCCCTCTAAAACATAATTTGTAATCCCCTTGTATCTGAAAATAAAATTAGACATTTTCTTTGCTGAATACTTCTTTTTATATTTCTAATAGACCACCGAAATTTATTTGCAAATATGTTTGATGTAATGGTTGAAATTTTCTACTATTCTAACTCGCTTAAGAAATGACACAAAAGTCTCCTTGGGAAGAAAATCTAGATAATAGCAAATAAACTATTTTAGTGTTCTAAATTTTTAAAAATCTAGAATACATTGCTTGGGTTGCATCAACTATAAACATAGTTTAACTGATAATCATAAATTAATGAATATTTATTCCATTATTTATTCATTTATTTCTTAATTTCGTAACTAAGTAGATCTAACTAAAAATAAACCACTTACTTTCTTAGCTTCCACTTAAAATTCTCTAGTTCTATATTGCATTGTTGGAGCTACATGAGATAAACAAGTTAGGACTACATTAAGTATTTTCAAATTCTAATTGTAAATTCTCTTATCACTTTCATTGTTTAAGAGTAATTTAAGTTGTCAATAAGGGAACATTCCGGGTGTAATGATAAGACAGTGTTCCTCAGTGTGAAAAGATCTCAATACCTCTTGATGGACAAAAAATAGTTCATCTGCTTTGAACATGCTGGACGGACGACGTAAACGTTGAGGAATTTTCCAAGTTTCTTTCCTTTGGGAATGTGTGGTCCATAATATGTTTAAAAAACCCTCCCAGGAAGACATTTGCGTGAGGGATAAAAGAGGCTTTTTATTTGTCATGACTTAATAAATGCTTAAACTGCTAACCTGTCTATACGTTATCAAAGTAATAAAGAAAATCACGTATTTTAAAAGTAGCTTAGTTTGATTATCTTCCACAAGTACGTAAGAATCTTGTGAAAGATACTCAAATCTCATAACATTATAACTTTTTATAGGTACAATATTTGATTACAGAGGTTATATATATAGCTTCACAAATACATATATGAGAATACTGTTTATTTTTGAAACTGCATTTAAAAATTAGTTTTAAAATATCTTTCAAAATTGACAGTTATCAAGCCTAGCATTTTTTTTGTGCACTTTATTTAATCATTCAAAAAGATACCTTAACACAAAATAATTGATTACCATTTTACAAAAGTTGCAATTTTGCTTTGCATAATATTTTAACTTTATTTTCTAAAATACCACATATGATGTATGTAAAATTCTATTAACATATGATTCTTAACGATTTTTACAGAAATTTTAATATTTAAATCCACAATTTTTGAAGAAGTTTTGATATGAAATATATATATACATAAGAAGTTTTGATGTGAATATATATATATATATATATATATATATATATATATATATATATATATATATATATATATATATATATATATATATATATATATATATATATATATATATATATATATATATATAGTATATATATATGAAACCAAAATATCCCTATGAAATGTATAAAATATATTTCTCATAGTTACATTTACAGACTATGTGATTATTACAGATTATATATTCTACAGAAAATATTTTCAACTTAAAATTTATCAATCATTCACAAATAAAACTATTTCGAACACAATATTATAGATTTCTAATTGGAAGTTTTTTCTTTTCTAAAATAGTTTTTAAAAAATAAAAAATCATCAAAATTTTTTCCCGAAATGTAATAAATCCTTGTCAAGAACGTTTATAAAATAGCAAAGGTAAAGTGAGATCAAAGAAATAAAACCATAATAGTGGAAACCGTAAAATATGAATAAATTTTGGTTAAAACCATAATTTATCAAACAATCTCTCTATTTTAAAAAATTTAATGTAATTAAAGAGCTATTCTAACTGAGCTCTCTATCAATTGTTTTGAAGCTCCCTAAAAAGAAAATATGATTTAACGAGTGATTAAATGTCTCGCGGGTATTTGATCCATTAACTTACTACATTTCTTAAATTAAATCATAAACATATGTCTTAGATAAAAGTTGAGATATGTTGAAAACGAATCATATCTGAAAGAATTGTTACATTGTTAAATTTCGTTATCAATTTACATTTGCAGTTATTTCTTTACATAGTCTGTTGCTTTAAATAACGAAATATGTCTGTACTTCAATTATTTTTTAACATTGTTGCAAGTTGCAGGGTTTATTTGCATTTTATTCTCTTTCATAACATATATATATATATATATATATATATATATATATATATATATATATATATATATATATATATATATATATATATATATATATATATATATATATATATATACATCCATGAGTGTGTTTTCACAAAAATTTACAATGAAATAATGAAATTACTGTATCAGTAATTTCTGTGTGAATTTTAAAAAATCGCATGAAGTCTTCGCCACAATTTTAGACTAAAGAAAGGGTGATTTTTTTTTATTTCGATGTTATTTAAAGTTATAAATTCCGTCTACTTCAATTCTTTATTTTAACTATAAGCAAATTTATATGCAATTGTGTGTCAGAGTGTGCTAACATTTTTTTGATATTACATTTTGAGAATAAACGGCAGAAGATTTTATTGTTAATTCGTAAAATTAAATATACTTATGAAGTAAAGTTTGTTATTCAGCATTTAGCGATATGAAGAATGTAAAGTACACAATGGTCTAATATATATATATATATATATATATATATATATATATATATATATATATATATATATATATATATATATATATATATATATATATATATATATATATATATATATATACAGAGGGTATTAACACATTTTTAGAACGATTTTGGGGCCGTTTAATTAATGTTTAAAACGTAAAGACTATTTTTTTAAATGTCCGATCTGATCGCTTTTTTTCTAGACTATAAGTTTGCATCGTGATTTCCATGATATAAGAGCTTTTTGTAAAATTTCCAGGGGTATTGCTTTCCATTCCTCTTCCACTACTTTCTTGAGTCCATCCATCGTGGTGGGTTTGCGTTTAGAAAGAGCTCTTTTTAACAGACCAAAGGCACAACAGTCCACAGGTGAAACGTCAGGGGACTTCACATGAATATGTTGAAAAGGTATGTATGCAATACCTGTATTAGTCTTCATTTTTTCAAGGAATGCAGTGGTAGTTTTCAAAGTATGACTTGTAGCTTTGTCTTGTTGATGTTTCACTCTTTGAAAGTCTTTGGGATACACAAATGGAATTTCTTCTGTAAATATTGGACGTAAAACCTTCTTCTGATAGTATGATGAGTTGATTTTAACATTTTTTCTTACTCTTTTTAATTTCCCATTGTAGGATAAACCTGCGACTATCATAAACCCCTTACTGAAACTTTCTTTACATTGATGGAACCAGGTTTGTACATTTTATTCTCCTCGTTTCCTATAGTAAATAGACCTTTTTTGTTGCAGTCATATAGGTATACCCATGCTTCATCAAGGGTCACAAAGTATTTCCATTTATCTCCTGCTAAATGATTTTCATACAGGATTCTACAAAATGTTTTGCGTTGAGCCACATGTCTCGGCAAAAGCTGGTGAACATTATGTTTTTTAGCTTTTTTAAGTTGTAAATCTTGATTTATTATTTTATTTATTGTTGATACAGATGTAACTAAAGACTTTGAAATTGATTTCTGTGTTGATGGATTTTCTCTTGTTACCAGCGATTTCACTTTAGGAACATTTGAAACAGTATGTACTTTTTTCGGATATTCGTTTGGAGTCTTCTTTCCATGTACTAAAAATGATTGACGGTTTTTCCTTTCTAATTAATAATGTTGCTTATTTTGCACTTAGAAATTTTAATATCATGCATTTCACAACGTTTTTGAATCCTGAAATAAGAATATTTCTCTTCGGAAAGCGCAAAACATATCCCTCAATCCACAGCTTGTTTACATGCTACATTTTGAAAGAACAATAAATTTAAGAGAAGCAGACGATATTTTTCATTTCAAATAATAAGCTGTTGCCAAAATTTTTTATTTCAAAACATTTACTTTTTTAAAATTCTTAATCGAAATCGTTCTAAAAATGTGTTAACCCTTTGTATATATATATATATGTATATATATATATATATATATATATATATATATATATATATATACATATATATATATATATATATATATATATGTGTGTGTGTGTGTGTGTGTGTGTGTGTGTGTGTGTGTGTGTGTGTGTGTGTGTGTGTGTGTGTGTGTGTGTGTGTGTGTGTGTGTGTGTGTGTGTGTGTGTGTGTGTGTGTGTGTGTGTGTGTGTGTGTGTGTGTGTGTGTGTGTGTATTATTTATCATTTTTTTCAATTTTAAGTGCTTTATTTTTAAACATTCGTTTACCAACATCCAAATGTTTAGGCCAAATGTTTGTGGTTGTGAAAGAAACAAATATTATATGTAATAAATTAAAACATCTAACTATAAAATAGCTGTAAAGCAGTAAATGCATAATCCAACATATAAAATAAAGAAAAATGCAAAAATATGATTTATTTTAAGTACCCTATCAAATGAAAATTATTTCTTCTTAGGAATGTACTTTTATTTGAAATAAATTTCCCGTATAATATTCAAAGCAAAATATATTTTTTTGATTTCTAGAAATATTTCCTAAAAGTATACTCTAGATACTTTAATGGAAAAAGAGTCCTCGAAGCTTTTTAAACAAGCACTGTGTAATAATTATATATTATAATAATATGTATGATATCTTATGTGCATATTCCATTGCGCTTTTTAATTTTGTTCTTTTTTCGTATAGATGTCATAATTTCTCTGAGACTAAAGTATTTATTAAAAATAATTTCACTAAAAATAATTCAAATTTATGTTATTATAATAAACTATCCTTTCCTGAACAAATATTTTTGAGGGAAAAAATATAATATCTAATCTTATTTCTCATAAATTAATTTGCTTTACATTAATTAGTATAAGATAAAGTCATGAAATGTCAACTAGAAATTAGACCAGAAAATCACCACAAATTTTAAGTACTTTTTTATCAACATTATTAGAAACACATTCATTTTTGAAGTAATCTTAATAAAGCTACAGTTTTACACCTATAATCTAAAAATAAATTTTGCGATCAAATATCTCAGGTACTATTTATAGTATGCAATAAACTTAATCCTATAAAAAGTTTCTTATGAGCACATCTGATTAATTAATGCTAAACTTAATTAACTCCGAAATTTTATTTCAAACATATTTTTTTCTCATAATTTTACAGGATAACAATGAACATGAAGAAATTAGTTAGTAATATTCTAATAACTTCTCAAATATAAGAGAAGAAATTGATTCTCTGACCGGGAGATATCCTTAAGTTATCCATCAAGGTAATTAAGTTAATTCAGTGGTCATTTTATAATATTTGTCAAAAATAACTTCGTAAATGCATTTCTAAGTACATATCAACCCTGTTATAAATTCATTTATATAACGTACCATTATGTTTATTTTACTCAATATATTTGAATTTTTAAGTGTTCCATTGAAGATTTTTTAATTGCACACTCTTTTGCCAAAAAAGTGGACCATAAATGAGATGGAAGGATGCATTGAAACCATTGATGTTAAGAACTGGAGAACAGTTGTCGGAAAGGGGGCAGTTTAGGAAAAACTTCTACAGAAGCTCATGATGCATAAAGTTTTATCGTGTCAGATACAATGATGATGATATTTTACCTTTTATGTAATGGCTTATAATGTATCTAATTACTCTGCAAATTCGAAACGTTCACTAATTTGTTTCCGTAAAACATGCTTTATTTTATTTTATTTTTTAATTAAAATAAAAATTTGAGACAAATGTGAAATTACTTTAAAGTAATTTTTAATAAGATTAAATTATATGTATAAAAAATATGTATTTTAAAATAGTGGTATGGATTAGAAAAAATTAACAGTATGTAAAAATTTATTTACATAAAAAATAGTGCATTAAAACTTTTAAATAAACGAAATTTTATTGGCTGTAAAAATATTTTTTAGGCTGTTAAAAATATATAAAATGACTTTCTCTACTATTATTTCTTTACCAAATGGAGAGTGGAATTCCAGTTTGCTAAAATGCTTAGTAATGATGTAAGCAGGAGAACAACAGATAGATAAGTAAGAAATTTTCCATGTGAAAGATTTAATTGAACTTAATGAAGAACTTTCTTTTACTTTGTGCGTAAAGAAGAAAATATTATCTTTAAACTAACTGGAGTGAAAGGAGACACTTAATGTATTTTGGCATTAAAATAATAAAAGAGTGACAGTTTTATGAGTGACCTTCAATAAGAGAACTCGATCAATATTCTGATAAAATATTAGCAGATCCTTCTTGTCTTTCAGCTTTTTTTCCTTCATGCTTTTACGCATGGATCTTATAATAGAAAGTAATTAGTATGGGTCATTAAAAGCACTCTTTGATAGGTTTAACTTTGATTTTCTTCGCATTTTTTTAGTTTTTTTTTACTTTAAGGAATATAAAAATGTGTGGCAATAAAGGTAAAAGTTGAATTTGAATGAATCCTATTTTTTCTGTTATAAAATAATTTTTATTTTATTTTCCTATGTTGATTTTTAACAACTGGTTTTCAGAAAGCTAAAGTATTAAATTATTACTTTAAATTTAATTTAAACTAATAAGTTCATTTATGATATTTAATTTAATATAAATAAATTGTTATTAATATATATCTATGAATTATCCATTTGTATTTGTAAAAATATAATGAAAACATTAGAATTAAAAATCAGATGATTTGTAAAGAGCTTTGATAACAACGGTGAAGAAATGAACTAATTAGATTGGTTCTGTTAATTTTTTACTAAACTTTTGATAAAATATTAGCAAATCTTGATTAATATTCTGGTACAACATTAGCTAAATTTTAACAATATTCAGATAAAATAATAGGAGATAATTAGAAACGAATCTGATACAATTTGAAAAAATAACTAAAGTTCTTAATTCGAACTCTATCTCTCTGAAACTTCGCGCTATATGTCGCAAAAGAACTAACTTATCCTACTGATTCTAATAATATTCTGAAAATTTTGCAAAAAAGAATCTATTTTTTTATAATTTCGAATAATGTGATAAATGTTAACTTTCATTTTACTCTTTGTTTCATATTTTATGCTATATATTCACTGAATTTTAGAAAGATATAGCAACAACAATCAATTAATTGCTGATAATTAGAAAGATAGTGCATATAGCAAATGAATACTTCTGGTAATATCAGAACATGGAACATAATGAATTAAGTTATATTTTTAACTCTTCTAAAAGATTCTCTGCTTAGAATTTTTCAGAGTAACTTTTCTGAAAAGTTCTATGTCGAGAAATATGTACTCTTAGGGGTTTTATCAATTGCGTAAGAATAATCTAAGTTATTCATGAAATATTCAGGTAAGGAAACATTTTCTGATAAACGGGATTTAATCATTGATTTTGCAATTAAATTTCCTCCAATAGAAATCAAATGGTCAGTCAACTGGATATTCTCAAGCATAAGTTCTTATATTTAAATTCTCAAAAATAAAGAAATTCACTGCCTGTTATTAACCAAAAATTTAAGTAATTACACAACTAAGCTACAGTGAAATTAAT
This sequence comes from Latrodectus hesperus, assembly GCA_037975125.1. Classification (NCBI taxonomy): domain Eukaryota; kingdom Metazoa; phylum Arthropoda; class Arachnida; order Araneae; family Theridiidae; genus Latrodectus; species Latrodectus hesperus. The sequence continues at coordinate 92,213,655 of CM075857.1, forward strand.
TAATTTATGTGAAATTATCATAGTTGAGCGCAAGTATAGACTTATTTTTATAGAGCAAATGATTGTCTTATTATAAATAAGACTTTCTTAAATATTAAATAATTTTAATTTAAAGCTTTCAGTAATTTTATATTCGAAATAATAGTTGTATCTGCCTATTCAATTTAACGAGAGTTTAGATTTTTTTGAAAATTGTTCTTATTTAAGATGGTGTAGCTTAAACAAATGTTGCAATCAGAGTTCTATTCTCTTCTTCAGAGTTTCTTATTTCCATTATCTACAATTTTTAATTGCTTTTTGATGTAATCGTCACTTTGTGTTCTATTTGAACATAACTGATCAATATAAAATATAGAATTAGAAATATAGAATTTTTACTGATTAAGATAATATCTAGAACAATTCCATAAATCCGCACTCGAACTGAGAATGGAAGTTGAAACTCTTAAACAGTAGACTACAGTACAAATCATTAACGTTCCTGCTAGACATAATCATTTTCTGATATATATAAAGTCACTATCTACAAATTTGAATTTAAAATATATGAATAAAGTGTAGAAAATACAATAGTTTCAAATAATAACTTTTGAGAATTAATTGCATTCTTCTTCCAGAAAATAAATACTATATAGAAATTTTCCTTCTCTTTCTATTATTGAAGTAGAAGTTATATGAAATTTATAAAATGAAATTAAATTCTAAAACTGTATATATATATATATATATATATATATATATATATATATATATATATATATATATATATATATATATATATATATATACATACATATCTATATATATATATATATATATATATATATATATATATATATATATATATATATATATATATATATATATATATATATATATATATATATATATATATATATATATATATATATATATATATATATATATATATATATATATATATATATATATATATATATATATATATATATATATATATATATATATATGGATTACAATGACATAAATAAATTAATCCATCTTGTGCAAACATATATTATTTTTTAATATTACCAAACTCTTTGATAAGATATTGAAGATACATACCGAAAATACTTAAGTAAGAATAAATAACAATTTATTATAGATTATATTAAGTTTAAAAAATTATTAAGTTAATGTTGTCATAGTATAATTTAAAAGATAAAAAATGATAAAATCATTAAAATAGAAGTAATTTATATGCTAAAATCTACTTCAGGAGAATTATTAACTCTGCGTTTCATTTAATATTTTCCTTTAATATTCAGTTCTTTAAAAATATAAAAAGCTTTAAACATAAAAATGTACAGTGAAATCTAAATTCTGAAACGACTGAGGAATTATTTTAATAGCCCATGACACAATTTGAGGCTATGGAATAACCTGCGACATTCCCCACTCCCACATTGACATCGAACTTTCTATTCTTTGATGTCTTTAGATCCACCGACAAATGCGAACTTTAGGAACGGAAGCTCAAAGGATGATCATTATCTTCATCTGAAGCATCATCTTAACCATCGTCTACTGAGATGGTGGAATGTGAATTCTCGAGAGAGCGGCTGCCGACCCAGATAATCTCGAAGTTCCAGTAATACCCGTCACATCGATAACGACATATCGTTTCCTGTACCAAAGCACCTATACAGTATTAATGGCAGCCTGTCTCGTTGTCTGGTATCTCTTTTTCCCTCCACATCTCAGGAAAGATACCTAACTAACAAACGTCTTAAAAAAACTGTCGATGTCTGACAGTCATTAAGGGATTAAGCCAAATAATATAATATTGACTTAGAACTAGTTGTTAATATTCAAGACAGTTTTTTTTTCACTTAAAGGGATAAAATAAATTTAAAAACAACATATATCATATTATTTGGGGCTACAGTATTTACAAGAATGAAATTTATTTCAATTTCTTTGCATTGGAAAATAATCAAACATTAGAAAATTTTAAAATTCTTTTAAAAATTTCTTAGATATGATTAAAAAATCTGAGTGTTTCAGTACTTGAGTAAGCATTTGAAATTAATTATTCTGCGGTTTATTTGAATTTCTTTGAATTAGAAAATTATTAATATCACAGACTACTAAAAATTTAAAATTAATTTTGGTACTTTTTAGATATTATTTAAATATCATATAGCCTCTTAATTTAACATATAATTTTATGATTTCATATCTATAAATAAAGATTCATTATCATGAAATAAAAAAACTAGAAAGAATATATCTAACCACAATAGGAATAAATTTTTCTTTATTACTAAATAAAATGCTGATTTATGAGTAAAAATTATTTTATCAGTATATTATCAATCAAATTAATTAATTATAATTTGATTCTACTTTCTAACAATGTTTTGCAATCAAATTGTCAGTGTGATACTATTTTCAAAGGAAGAAAATTTAATCATTTTTTAATAAATTTACTTCATAAATTTAAAATAGAAAAAAAGAAAAAACTATATATTTCTGTAATAGCCCAATTTATAGGAATAAATAGTATATAAATATATTTATATATATATTTATATACTATTTTATCGTCAAAATTAATTAAAGCTAAAGCTCACCTATTAAACTTAAAAGAATGAATCTTGTCATAATATAGATGCTACAGATAACAATATTAATAACAGCAATTAAAAATTATTATTTTGCATTTAGTTATTCTTATGATCAAATTACTAAAATTGAAACACTTGCTTTCAAAATTTCATTGACTTCATATTTTTTTCATATTTGCATTTAAAAATTTGAATTCAGTCTAATGACAATCCAAACATTTTTCAATAATAAAACCTAAAATTGGTTGTTACTTGAATAGGTTAAGAAAATAAAGCGAAAATTTATCTGACATTTTTCATTTAAAATGTATGGCATTAAGGTAATATAATTATGGATTAAACTTAAAGTCTAATGTATGATACATAACATTATAGCATAAGACAATCACAAAATTGCTTCCTGATAAACTTGTGAACAGTTGTGTAGAATTCTTCTAAGTGTATAGAGGGAAAATACTGTCACTAACATTTGACAATTTTTTTCAGGCTTGGTGAGAGTAAATCATTAGTAGTATTCATCAAATTTTCAAACTTTTTGTTCATTTTTTGGAATAAAATAATTTCTGATAAGAAATTGTAAATAAATTCGTTTTGATGTAAATAAATTGGGAAAATACGAGTATGTACGCTTAATTCAAAATTTCTTTCTTAAATGATTTAAGTAAGCCTCTGAACTAACATCTTTTTACTTCTATTTCAATTAAAAATTTCTTACATTCAAAGAGCTTTTACTGTTAATTTTTTCTTGATATAAATATTACAGAATTCATACTTTTTCTGAAATTCTATGCTCTTGCATTGGAAAAGATGTATATTTTTTCCAGTCATTTTGTGTTGAAAATTGAAAGATTATTCCTTTCTAGCAAACTAATTTCTTGCCGTATCAAATCAACAGAGAATAAAAGAACTGTTCTATTACAACATATATATTAATATAACATAATTTAAAATTGAGTTTATCCTTTAGTCAACAGATTTTTTTTACAATTAATAATATTTTTCTGCTGAAAAATATTAAGAAACTATTTTAGTGGTCTCTAGCCTTATAGGTAAATATTGCTAGTATCAAGCAAATGTTGTGATTATTACAATGTCAAAAATCGAAAACGCAAAATTTATAAGGAAAATATTCATTACATATAGGAAGCTATTTATTCTCTAAATAAAATTACAATTTTCATTTAAAATGCAAAAGTTATCTTATAATAAGCTTCTGAATGCTTACATTTCTGATAATCATTTCATTAAACCAAGTGGTTACTGCATTATAGAACATTTCTAAAGTGTTCCTCATCCAAATATATTTTTAATGAAAAATGTTAGTTATATGAAGAGAAATTCTCTTTACCTTCTTACGTAATTATCTCCTCCTTAAAAAAAATGATGTCACATTTTATTACAATCCTCAGATTGCTCAGGATATATTATTCTGCCAATTCATTTCATCAAAACAAGTGAATACTTCATTATACAACATTTCATCACTTCCAAAATGGTCATCAACCAAACATATTTCAAGAAAAAAATGTTCGTTGCGTGTAAAAGAAGTTCTCTTTACTTCCCTACATAATTTACCAATTGCATTTAAAAAAAATTGACGTAACTTATTACGAGCTAAAAATCCTCAGAATATTCTCTTCTGTCATTCTTTTCCTTAAATCAAGTGATCACTGGGTTATACCCCATTTCATCACTTCCAAAATAGTCACCATCTAAAAATATTTTTAGTTTGTATAAAATGAGAAAAATTACTAGAATAGACATCCGGACAGTTATGAGATTTTTTCTGATTCAATCCAGCAATTATTGAATTACAGTGGCAATGTGAGGGCAAGCAGTATTGTTAAAGAAGCCTACAGAAGATAATACTCTCCTTCACTTCAAGATGATTTGTTATAATTTTTATTTGTGTTTCATAAAAGTTTCCTAAAAATTTGCTTCATAATTTTACTTAATTCTGAATCAATTATTCTAAAATCATGTGTTATTTTATATTTTTAAAGATAAATTGACTTCTTTGTTAAATTGAAACATTTGAATAGAATATCAAAATAAATTTCAAGTAACAAATAAATATTTATTATAAATAACAGATACTGTTTAACCGATATATAAGTAACAGATAATATTTATGAATTTTAATTAAATTTCTCTACTTTATGTCCTCTAATTAAATTATCATTATCATTTATATTTAAAAGGAAAATATAAAATGAAACTACAAAGAATTTTTAAATATTTCTTTTTACACGAGAGAAAAAGAATTAAATATATAACCTTGCAGTCACCTCTATTAGTTTTAACTTTTGATAAAATAATCTTCTTGATCGTTTGTTTCTAAATGTAACTATGTTGATGTCATTATGGTAAAAAGATTTACAATCTGTAAATTTTATTGAATCAATCCTCACGGATAAGCTCATACTTTAGCGAAGGAAAAGTTGGCTAAAACGAACATAATTTTTTTAAATAATGTATGTAATTTAGTTATTACAAAAAAGTATGGATACTTAAAATAATCATTAATTCTTTCTTTATACATTGATCAATTTCCATCATGTAAAACATTCTGAATTTGCAAATAAATACTTATAACCACAAATTATTGAATTCTCGGTAATACTATTGAATGCTGCTAAAATAATCGTCAGTGTACTTTTGTACAATCGCACTAAGCACTAGTCCCAGTTTCCGAATTCTATTAAGAACACTTTCTATTCCAATCAAACTGTCATGCAATTTAATGAGGAGAAACATCTGAAATAGGAAATATTGATTTGAGACTGTTGGATACACAAAGCTGGTTTCGATTTGTGGTTTAATTCATGTAAGTTGAGAGACAAGCCAACCATTGGATTAGATTATGTATTGACATATGTTCCTTATATAATGGTAATTTCGCCTTTAAGACAGTTTCTATGTAATTCGTATGGAGAGGCGTATTTAGAGAATATGAAATGTGCATTACTTCTTCTTATTATTAGAAAACTGAAGAATATACCTGCAGTTATATTCGATATTTGATGTTTGGTTATAAAATATTTTTAACATGATTCAATTTGTAAGGTATGGTAGATGAATTTAATTATAATATAATATAATTATTTGCTGTAATGATGATATTAATGTATTTATTACTTTTTAAATAAATTAAATTTTCAAATCATTAATGTTCTGTCAAAATGTGTATAGTATAATAAAAATTACTTTTGTAATTTTGAGGATTAAACATTTATTTTTTAAAATACAGAGGAATTATTGCCTTGATGCAACACTTGGCTCCCTTGTAAGCTACATGAAATAATAAAATTTTCAGCAAATATTAAAAATTTTTGCTCTAAGCATTGATATTATATTAATTGATCAATTTATTACTGTTTGAGTTTCATTTGTTGGTCTGAAATAAATGGTTTTCTACTTCCTTTATCATCGTGAAGGAGCTTTCCATGGAACCCATCTAATGAAAATAAACACTTACCTTATGGCTTATTATGATTTTAAGTATGAAATATTATGCAATATGAGAGAGAGAAATTATATGATTTATATAAGTATGAAATATTATGCTATTTTACTGGTAATAATTCTTTTCAATTTATACATTGGAGAAGCAAAAAAATTAAATTTGAGTTCTTTCAAATTACTAAATAAGGAATGCGTCACATTTTTCTTTAATTTTTCTGCGTTTTTTATTTCATTTTAATTGTTTGCTTGGATTTTGATTGATCATCAGTATTGAGACTCAAGGAATTCCTGCAAATTTTAATTATTTTAAAATTGTTCTAAGTTAAATTAATTTTCATTAACCGATTGTATCGAGTCGCTCAATTCTTCATGCAGACATTTAATGCGTTTAAATGAAATTAAAGCTAAATTTTTGCATTTAAGACTAATCAGATGAAAGAGCAAAGGCTTGCTTCATAGGCTGACATTTATATTCACATCAGATCCAAGATTTAAACTTCTATAAATCTTAGATTCTTTCAAAACCGTAAAATATCGGAACAATCAAATTTCCACATTTAGCTAAAGTAAGTGTTATCTAAAGGTTCTAACTTCTAGGCTTTTCAAAAGGTGATATGATATCCAAAATCCTAATAACATAAACAAAGCATAGTAAGACTACCTTAATAAACTATTAGATAGAAAGAGAGCCAAAGTGAAAGAGATTGGCTTCTATTGAAGAGGTGTAATGTTTAAAATATGAAAAATTGTTGCGATATTGATAATCCGCAACTGGATTCCATTGTGTTAACCCTTACAGTTAAAAGCACTTTCATAACCAAAACATTTATATCCGAGAAGTAATTGTCAAGCCACTTGTCACTGATTTTAATGCCAAACGTAATCTATAGTGGAGATCACTCAAGATAACAAATCTATTAATAAATGGAAAAAAGTTATTAGATCTTACACGAATTGAATTTCACACTTTTCTCTAATATAGAACCGAGACAAGTTTGGAGGACACTTTATAACTAATTAATCGTAACTGCCTCCTTTCAATTGTCAAGCATAAAGGTGTATCTATCTTCATATAGGCAGTTTTGTTGTGATTTTCTGCTGGATCAATCATATCTCAGAAAGCTAGGCTATCTTGAGAGAAGTGTAGGGAAAGTTTAGTCAAAAAAGTCCACCCAATAATTCAAGCTTTATTTTACCTTAGGAGATGGAATTTTCCACGATGATAATCAACCTATCTATGTAGCAAGAATTGTCCAGTCATGATGAATACAGGGATGTTGTTAAACATTTGCCGCCCTCATAGTCACCCGACCTCAATTTTATTGAACCGTAATGATCTATTTTAGAGAATTCTATACAAATTCAGTATCCTCTCCCGGCATCTCTACCAGATTTTCCACAACATCTCCATGAAAAATAGTACAATATTTCTTTAAACACTATTTGACATTATACAGCACTTGCATGAATTAATTCTTAGGTGAATAGTGAATGCATCAAGCTGTATCATCCGCCAAAGTTAGAAATGCTAATAATGGATTCGTTGTAAATCTAAGGTGTTTACTTTATTGTAAACAAATTTTGAATATATATATATATATATATATATATATATATATATATATATATATATATATATATATATATATATATATATATATATATATATATATATATATATATATATATATATATATATATATATATATATATATATATATATATATATATATATATATATATATACAAGCTGACCCAGCCACGCGTTGCAGTGGCTGAGTAATTATAATACATTGAATCAATTTTTTACTAACTCCTTGGTACAGTCAAATAAATATTTTCTAAAAAAATTTAAAATAGGTTCATTCATATGAGATTAAAAATAAAACGTTTCACCAAAATTTAAAAGTAATAGGTAAAGTATCGAAATTTTGAAATTAAGCACAAATCAACAAATACTTTCTGAATTTACATTTTATTCATCTTACATTAAATTATAGTTTGTAATCAGTGACTTACTTATAAAATATATTATATAAATTAAAAACATCTAAAAATAAATTGTTATAAATGAGGTAGATAACATTGACATCGAACTATTATTTTTTCAATTTTAAATTATTAAAACTAAAAAATTTTTCCGAGGCATTATACTGAAATAAAGAACAATTAAAAGAATTTATCATTTGAATAAATAAATTAGATCAAAATGTACTGCTGAAAAAATTATAATTATCAAATTATAAAATAAAAATTAAAGGCTATCAAGAAATACTTACATGTTTTCGAGGTGGTATGAAAATTAGTAGAGAAAAACAGTAATAAATAAAATTTTATTTTACTATTTATAATATTAAAAATATTCAAACTGAACACCGCACAATAATAACACAATACAAAGTATAATTATGAAAACGATTCACGAAAAATTGTTATAGTATGATTATACATTATGAAAACATATGTAAATTCTATAATTAATCACGCGCTTGCGCGCGCACGTTAAATTTCTCGAAGATGGTAAAATCTAGAAAAATAAACACGTCGCCATCTGCCGAATACTTGTGCAACTTAGATGCTAAACCGCCATCTATTAGGAACTTACATAACTAACCAATAAATAAACACTAATGTCGTATAATAAATATTGAGATCAATAATTAAGAGATAAAAACTATTCTATCTTTTAAGTTGGACATATTATAAATGGTTACAAAATTTTAATAAAATCCGTTCAGTAGTTTCGGAGTTTATAGGGAACATACATCGTGACATGAAATTTTTATATATATAGATATAGTTATTTAAATAACAAAGTGAAATTCGTATTTGAATTAAACGAGTTAATCCCTAATATGTTATTTTGAACATTTTTGGAAGAATAAAAACATGCGTAAAGCAAAAAATCTATTTTTAAGTAAATTATTGTAGATAAAAATATTTTTAGATCTTAAAAAGTAATTGGAAACAAAAAATTATTCTGTATTATATGCAAGAATGCCTTGCATTCTCTTTAGCTATTTCAATGTTAAACATCATGGAAATAGTGAATGAAAAATGTAAATCAAGCCAAAGAAAGGCAAACTTTTTCTGAATATCAATTATTTTTGAAGCTTGTAAGTATTCAAAAGTATGCGTGGCCAGTATTAAATTTTTTAGCTACTATGGATCACACACATGAATGCTGAAATATTCATTATTTTCTACTCCGGTTGTTGAAGCTGTCAGCTCAATATCAGGATCTTCTTGAGATATGTAAATGTTTTCCTTTGTTCAATTCTTTTTCCAAATATGATTATTATGTTATACATTTTGGAATATCCCCTATAAGTTTGAGAAAGCATAAAATTTCTAGGTTTTTTTCTCTTCTGTACATTATGAAAAATTCCAATCATGTTTTAATTTTCAGTACCCCAGAGAGAATTCCTTTAATATAATTCTACTGCTTATTTAATTTTTCATTTTTCTAAATTGTTTGAAATTTACGAAAGTGCTTCACTTAAGATTATTTAATTATAAGAAAAATCTCATTATTTTTAAATGAAAAATAAAAAATGTGGATTATACAACCTAAAATTTTAAATGCTATAAAAATGAATTCAATAGCTCTGGTAAAAAGAAATTTATTATTCAATTCATATTAAGAAAGCATTTTAAGATTGAAATTTATAAATGATATTAATAAAAATCAAAATTTTGACTATTTTAAAATATTTTAACTCAGTCCAATATATTTTTAAATTTTTTCACGATTTTTTGTTAAATATTAGAAATTTTCTAAGAGTAAAATTATAAGAAAGAATTACATGATATATGTAAATTCTACAAAACCTACGATATCAAAAATGAAAAAAGAGTTTTATTGCTAAAACTTCAATTTAGAAACAAAAACAATGAATTTAAAATGATTAGAAATAAAAATTTCAGATATTAAGTGTTTGAAACTAAAACTGAAATGAAAACGATAAACTATATCCACATGTGAAATATTTTTATTAATTTCAGTAACACATTTTCTCAACAGTTTTGAAAATGTTGAAATAAATGTATGCAATTTTACAATTTCAGGCTGTAAAAAATTCTCCTTCCATGTTCAATTTATATACATGAAAATGTAGATGTTCATACACAAAGTTTGAATGAACATACATATTTATGTTTTGTACATGAGCATGGAATGACAAATTTGAATGGTAGACTTTAATGTTGACTTCAGACTGCTACAGATATTTACGTAAGAAACCGCATTCAAACTCAAATACTGCTAAAATGAATGCCAATATTGATATAAAGCATTCAGTTATATAATATACATTAGCTATTTATATAAAAATAATTAAATGCATTTTTTAATGTTAAATTTGCAAAATTAATTTTAAAGGTTAACATGCATTATGGTGATAAATACATTTAATAATACACAAACCAATGTTTATAAATTAATTTAGCAAATATTAGTTATCTAAGAAAGGATATCTTGAAAAATAATTTTGTAGAATTTCATCGCAAAATATGTTATGCGTCAACTTTTAATGCCATAAATTCTGTTTATGGAATGATGACGAATTATTTTAGAAACACCTAATGCACTTAGGAAAGTTTAATATATTTTTGTATGACATTTGATTTTGAAGCACTTGATGGTACTTGATTCAAGTAGCATTGAAAAAGAAAAATAAAAGGACTTATTTTTGACTATGATAAAAATAACCAGAATTAAAAAAACGCAAACTATCTGAAAATAAACAAATAAAATGCGTTGTTTTAAAGCTATGAAGTATTAAAATAATATCAACTTAATAACTGTATATTTGATCAATGGGAAATATTTTCACTAAAATTTACTTATTTTCACTGGCAATCTCTTCGCACTTTTGAGTAAGTTCAAACATACTAACTTAAAATATTCAATCCACTGCTTTTAAACTTGATTTGAACAAATATTGTTTTTTATAGCATTTATTGAAAAAGTAATGAATATTTTAACAAGAATACTTAAATTTAATGTTAAGTTTGGGTGACACTAATGTAAAATACTTCGAACAGAGAACTTAATAGTTCTTCAAGCAATTGAATAAGAAACTCGATGTGCTTTTATTTATTGAAATATTGTATGTATATTACTGTTTATGTTCGCTTAAAACATATGAGTATATGTAACAATAATGTACTCAAACCAAAAAAAGAATTTTCTTCCTTTTTTACGTTATAAAATTTTTCCAACAATTTTCTAGAAATTAAACAACTATTTGAAATAAATTATTTTTTAGGAATAATTATTCAATTTAGCTAAATATCACAAATCACTAAGATATAAGGTGAAAGAAACTTACTTTCATTGATCTGTTAAAAGATTTTCCTCAACTTTATTTAAATATTTTAAATAAGATTTAAAAACTACTGCAAATATGACTATATAGGACATACATATTCAATAAATATTGAAACTATATACATTATAAAATGTAAATGAAACAGTGCTCAATTTTATTTTCAGTTATGTATTACAAGTCAGATAATGTACAATTTTGGCTTTGCATTTTAACTATAATGCATTTCGATTAAAACTTACAATCGGGTATCCCTTAATTCTTTAAGGATTTTTTGACTCCAAGATTGAAGCCAAGATGGGACTAACAAGATGGCAGTTACACAAAAAATATACAAAGATAGGGTTATCAGAAATTTAATTTTATCACGGGGATGTATCGCCAAATTTTTCGCCAAACCAAATACCCGATACTACACCGAACCCAGTATTTCAAGCTCAGTTGTTTAAGGATCACCGAAAATATCTCACTTTTCGTAAAGAATAATGACAGTAGAAAATTGATGCTAGGGATTTTCCAACAAATGAACATTTTCAATTCATTTTTAATGAAAAAATAATTTTTTTAAAAAAATATAAAAATTATAAGATTTTTTTACAAAGGAAACTAAACTTGTATGAGGCTCCCAAATTTCTTATAAAGATTAATATTAAGAATGTTGACTTATTTTTTTCAAAAATTGGACTTCATTAATTTAACATAATTAAAATGTGTGTAATACATAAATAAAGCCAAAAGTGTTATATTTGTTTCAATATGAAGATTATGCATTTTATTCTTGTTTCTTTATTTATTATCAAAATAATTCTGAATTTAAACTCGTAAAAAGCAAGTTTTGAAGAGGAAAATTATAATAAACGTTATTCACACACACACACAAACAGTATTATAAATACAAACTATAAATACATCTGATTCCTTCAATTTTTGTAAGTCATTATTATGCATTGAAATCAAACCACAATAATTTATAATAATGTAATTTAAATAAACAAACGATGCTATTTTTCTCAAGTATTATTGCATTCAAGTTCTAAGTAACTAAAACTCACGTGACAACCAAAAAATTTCGTGTTTATTTCTCATCATTTTCTTTGAGAATAAAATGTGACTTATGACAAAAAACTAAAATGGAAAAGTTTTCAAGAAAATTGACAAATGTCTATATTAAGTGATGTACTTTTAAAACATTAATATTTGATTGTGTTTTTTCAGTGCGACATAAATCTCATAAATCTAATTGATTTTTTCAGATTAAACGCTGATAAGTCAAAATTGTTGCAGAATTTGGTTTTAATATTTGCCAAGGGATGTTTCTTGACTTCTCGTAGATTATAAGTTATATTTATCTGTTGCCATTAAAAATATCGAAAATTCCCAAGGATAAACCTAATGAATAATCCATTTTGCAAATCAAAAATACCTGAGGCAGATTTGGGTGCTATCCATTTCAAACATCATAATTCTTTAGTCTAGTGAACAATACATACATATTAACAGCAATTTTTTCTATTTTTCTTAGTAAAATGTCTTTTAAAATACAAGTATTCATAAGAATTTTAGTATTCTGCTATGCTAAAAGCATTCTATTTATTAAATTAGTTTTCAATGTTCCATCCTAAATTCCAATACCGAATTTCTTTTTTCCTAAACTTTCCCCTTTTAAGTTGTCGATATGATCGATATGGAGGGAAAAAACTCCCTCCATGTCAAGTGTATTCTTTGTTGACTCTAGAGTGCCTAGAAGTGGCGCTAAACACTCTAATTTCTTCCACATTTTGGGGGTCTCTGCCATTAGAAGTCGGGGTGGAACTAAAGAGAATGTCGGCAATGACCATGCAGTCGCTTTCCAGTCGAGTGCTTTTCCCTAAGGTCTGCTTGTGGTTCTTCAGCTTGATGTTCACTCAGTGGTTCTTACTTAATACAATCGATGATCGAGGGATTTCCACCACAAGATTTTTCTCTCTGGTCAAGAACGAAAATTTGCTTTGTATTGGTGTCACCTTTGTTGCCTTAATCATAGTTAATGTTTGATTTTACACCCTTGTTTATACATTATTATTAGGGGGCAATGTTTTTCTTAATATTTAATTTTTAGCATTGTTCCAATCCTTAAATTTTAATTTCCAGCTTATGAACTAAGGTACAAATACACACACGCACACACACAAACACACACACACACACACACACATATATATATATATATATATATATATATATATATATATTTATATATATATATATATATATATATATATATATATATATTATATATATATATATATATATATATATATATATATATATATATATATATATATATATATATATATATATATATATATATATATATATATATATGTATGTATGTATGTATGTATGTATGTATGTATATATATATATATATATATATATATATATATATATATATATATATATATATATATATATATATATATATATATATATATATATATATATATATATATATATATATATATATATATATATATATATATATATATATGAATCATGCTTCCCCTTTAATTTATTTTCTATTTTTAATAACAAGTAATAGAAGTTTCTCATACATTAAGTATTAGACTAGATCGTTTGGGTCTTATGGATAATGAAATTTGTTTTATGTTAATACTATTTTGTATGATATGAAACTTACAATACACTGTTCTAAAATCTATTCAATATTCTTAAGATAACAATAAAAAATATATATTTTCAAGCAATGTTTTTTCTTATATATATCTCCATAAGTATTTTTATAGAAAAATATGTATCGAGGTAACAAGCTTAAATAAATGCTTGTTGTGTAGAATTCAAAAATCTTTTTGACTAAATAAAATTTAGTTTGTTGAGTTTTTATTTTATATTAATCTTTCAATATAATATTTTACAATGTTAATTGAACAACGCTCTTGCTTAAGTCTATAATCTAATAAATAAAACTTTATTTTACTGGATTATCATTTTGTTCTTGTCTCCTATAAATTAAAACAAAATCAGTTGATTAAAATGAAATTAAAATTCACTTAAACCTGTTTGTGGATTTTAAACGTGAATATGAATGTGATTTTATAAAAATTTATAATTTTTAATTTTTATAAAATACATTTATTCTATTATCCAATTTTAGATTTTATCATTTTTAAAATAAATTATTTCAAGATCGTGGTGTGTTCTTACTATTCACAGATATAAAATTATTAGTCTCTTTATAAAATATAGTCTATTTTTAAATTTTCTTTATAAAATAAAATATATGTGGGGGCGTATTCAAAAATTTCGTGTACATTTGTTTTTGAGTTATAATTTCAAAGTAGTAGACATAAATGAACTTGAGTTAAATTGTATAAATTTTGTCTTAAGTTGATAAAAATAAAATTAAATTTTCGAATCTCTCGAAGTTTATACAATTCATTATTCTTTGCAGTAATAAAAATCGAAATTTTTTTTTGACTTTCTTAAATTTCTCTTTTATTATAAAATATCTGCTACGGGTTGAAACAAATTTAAAAAAGTTATGTGAAATTTACGTATAAAAAGCAATGAATATGAATATATTTTACTTGTTCATTTACTGTTGGTTTAATGTAGTAAGAAATTGCGTTAATTGAAATAACAATTGCTTCTTTTCCTTAAAAAATAGCAATGAATAGATTTGTTAATTTGAAAATAAGAAATATTCTTCACGTAAGAATATTCTTGTGTATCAAAATTAGAGTGAAAAATAATGAAACACGTCAGATTAAGTAATAATTCTGAAGTAAGGGAAACACACACTAAAATTGTTTTTTTATTTATTTATTTATTCGATGGGCTGGATATTCTCCATAAAAAAATTTAAAAAGAAGTCTCATCCGCAAGCTGAGACACACCTTCAAACTTTAGAAAAACTTGTTTTCAATAAAAATCATATCGTGTGTGGAAACTAAAATGCAAAAAATATAAATAAGTAAATAAAAGTAACCTAAAACTCGAGTATGAAAAATGTGGAAGAACTGAAACGTGGTGTACATTTTAAAGGAGTGGTCTGTTGATGGTAACATTTATTTCTACAGAAACATAAAATAGAAAATAACAGATAAAGGTAAATTTTTTATTAGAAAAATACTTGATGCAACAGTGTTTTATAGCTGACCTTTCCAATATTACAGACGGTACCTATTTTTCAAAAAACATAAAATATTACTTAATTTCTCAACAATTTTTCTTCTTTTCAAGGTTCCTTTTTACATTAACTTCTCATGCGTATCATAGAAATGGATTTACATTTACATTTTCAGAAATGGAATATAGAAATTTTCTTAGAAATGGAATTAATTCAAACAAATTAAATATAGAAGAAAAAAATTGCCAGCATCCGTAAAACGTTTTTATTAATTATAAATGAGTTTCAATGAATCGTTTTTATAAATCGTATTTACAACTGAGTCGTTTTTATTAATCATAAGCAACATTTCAAAAGGACTAGCAGTAATAGAAAACACACTTTTAGTTGCAGTGGTAACCAGTTGAGAAAAAGGGTCACTCTCATGTGAAGAAAGTAGAAGGTTTGATATCTGATCCAGTCAATGAATTATCGTCCTAAGAAGACTTTCGTGAGTTACAAGTTTCGTTATTTTGGTTATTCAGTATTCGTTATTCAGGTCAGAAGTTTCGTTTATTTAAGCCTGGCTTGTAGTTGCGATGCAATTAACTACAGTAACATGTGGAGAAAAATGACTCATGTGAAGAATGAAGTGAGGAATCACTTTCATGTGAAGAAATTAGAAAGTTTGATATCTGACCCAGTCAATGAACTATCGTGCTAAGAAAACTTTCGTGAGTCACAAATTTCGTATTTAGGTTATTCAGTAATCTTTATTCAGGTCACAAGTTTCATCTATTTAAGACTGGCTTGAAGTTGCGGTGCAGTTAACAACAATAACCAATCGAGAAAAGGGGTCACTTTCATGTGAAGAAAGTAAAAGGTTCTATATCTAACCCAGTAAATGACTAATGTGCTGAGAAGACTTATGCAAGTCACAAGTTTCGTTATTTAGGTTATTCAGTATTCGCTGTTCAGGTCACAATTTTCGTTTATTTAAGCATGGCTTGAAATTGTGGTGCAGTTAACTACATTCGAAATTCTTTGGCAGAAATATGCACCCAAAAAGAATCCTAATATACTAACTTAAGACAAATTTAATAATATCCGAACTATTATGCTTATTTACTTTTATATGTGACTTTGTGTTACCACTTACTCAAGGCATTAGGTTAGGTCATTGTAATACATTTACAGTTAGCCATTTTTGTTGATCTATGCTGCTGAAGACAGAGTAGTCAACCGCTAAATAACATTGAACCACGGTCACTAACGAAGCCAGCTTTGTATCTGGTACTATCTTTTCCCCATAAAATTAATGGAAATATATTACGGCCTATAGATCTTTTATTCCACATAGGTTGTCTCAGCAGAACAGTCTTCATTTGGCTTAGATACAGAATCCTTATCTTTAAATCATGAGATTGGCGCCTTTTTGGTATTTTAGGTTATGAATTACCTCAAGTAAACATAGACTAAAGTAGTCCGATAGAATAAATGTTGTTCTCTATTACTTGATGGATTGTTCTCCCAGAAGTCTGTATTTATATATATAATGAATGTTTGGGTTCCATGTTAATCTTACAAATTAGATTTCTCACTGTAAGAATAAAAATACCTAAATTAGATTTTAAGCAAATGCAAATTCCCCAAATATTAATATTATTCATCTGTATTCTGTAAAATACAACATCCTAAGCTTATATTTTCATTAAAAAATAACATCGATAAAACAAAGAAATGATAATTTTATTGTGAATTTGCCAGTTAATTACAATAATAAAATGATGAATTATGTAAATAGATGCATGTTTTGAATGCTAATATGTACAAAATTTAAAATATTTTCATATACGGAACTTAAATTATGAAAAAGTAGATTATGTGTTTTTTATTTTGTAAACAATGAAAAATTATTAAACTTATTTTTTAAAAATGGCACTTAAGTTTTAATGTAATATTTTTAAGTATCTCATGGCAAATATTTTTTAGTTTATAAAAGAAACTCAAATATTTAGTTTGTTAAAATGAAAATATTATCTTTTATTAAGATCTTAGTACAAAGTATTATAGGATTATGTATTTCATCAAGATAGAAAACACAGGATTTCAATTTTCAAATACGCAATGATCAAATTATTAACAAAATATGTTTTGAATTATTCAAATATTTCAATTTTTAATATTAAATTTTTATGTGCTACAACATGATAAATATTTTGGGCAAATCCCTCCCAAAACAATTTATTATTTAACAAAATGCCAGTTATTTAGACAAATAATATTTTAATTTTTGAAGTTTTTTTAAAATCTCAATAATGTTATAGTTGAGCTGGCAGTCAAATAGGTAACCTTCGGGTCTCCGATTCAACAGCTCATCGATTCGATAACCGCTACAAGAATGGATGTTGGTTGTGTTAGGAATCCACTTCAAACTGCCGGTCTTAGTCTAATTAGGGCTCACACATTTAGGGCTCTTAGTCTAATTAGGACTCACACATTTAGAGCTCTTAGTCTAATTAGAGCTAATTAGGACAAAAATTCATTGTTGAACAACAAACAAACTAAATAATATTTATGTAATTTAAATGGTTTTCATTCAATATAAATATCCACCAATATCAATCAAAACTAGGACAAAGATAAAATTAAATTGATTGTTAAAATCTGTTTGTTTCCTGAATCTGGCTCTATATTTGCATAGGCAATTATTATTTACTGAATTTATTTGAATTATTATTAGCTTAGTTGTAAATTAATATGCATTATAGTATACAAATAATACTTTGATATCGAACATGCACAAAATTAGTTAATCTTTGCAAATATTTATTAATTTACTTAAGAGGATTGAAATTCCTACACTGACAATGCCAATATAGTTGTTATAACAAATATATTACGTAAAATATAATTAATAATCCTTAAATGCATTATTACATTATTTCTTATCAAAATGTTCCGTTTTGTGTAATTACATAAGTGTGCATGTTTAGACGATTTTAATAAAACTCTGAGGGTATTTCATATCTTTTAAAAGTTCATGTTGTTCTTAATTCATTAAGTCGTAATAATAATTTGATTTATGAATGCATTTTAGAAATTTATTCTTATTTAACATTTTGCCTTAAAAAGTAATAACTTAATTTTTAAGCAGTTTATTAATACATCGTATTACTTTAATTGAAAAAGTAATGAATGAATTAAATTGTTAGTCAATTAAAAATATTTCTATACATGCACATATTGCATATTATCGATTTACGCGAGGTATAAACAATGAATGAATGATGCCGAATTTTCTGAAAAACCATACTATAGAAAATGTAATTCTATGAAATGAATAATTTCTATATTCCTCTTCTAATAAAATTGCATCTAGCCAGCTCATCAAAATGCTTTCGAATAACCTGATTTTATATTATACTCAAATGCAAGAGAAAAAAATAATTGTATTGAATACAAATTTTTTTATACGTATAAATATATAATTCATATGCTTTCCTTAAATATTGTCTATCTTCAGATGGAAATCTTTAATGAAAATCAGTGATTTGAAAATGCTCAAAACTGTTAAAGAATTTAATCTAATATAAGCATGTATTATTTATTATTGAAATTATATTCCTTAAAACTTCGAATATATGTATTATTTTTGATTACGGTAAAATTTATAATAATTGTAAATAATATTTAAATAAATTATATGTCAATGTACAAATTCTTTTAGAAATTTCTAATAAATATAATCAAAAATAGAAAGTACGTTTTTTAAAGTTATAATGAAATAAAGTTACTAACGTGCAGAACAAGAATTAACAAACTTAAAAATATCATTTTTGATTGAAATAACAAGTTAATAATAACAAATCTAGACACAAGTGGTGAATAGAAATATCAGAGATAAATTAAGTTTCATCATTCAAAATAAAACATTATATTCCATTTATCTCAAATTTATAATTATCGTGCACTGCTTATAAATCTGTATTTTACAAATGTTGAAAATAATATTGAGTAGATAATAATAGAGGACTCTTATTATTGTTTACAATAACAAAATATTGACGAATCTCGTTATTAATGAATAACACAGTTCAAAGTAATTAAAGGTTATTGTAAGTTATTTATAGAATAAAAGTATAAGCACAAAAATCATTTTTGCATACAATGGAAGAAGTTGTCACAAATGAAAGTGTTTATCATTTTCCAATTTCCTGTATGCAAATTTTGATCTTGACGTTGAAAACGACGCGTCAGCGAATGAGATCTGGCTTTTAATTTAATGCAAAACAAAGTAGAAAAAAATAATCGGCATTCAATAAGCGAGTTGTTTCGATAAGTGTGATGTCGTAACGAAATCATTCAATAGAATCAGGAACTTGGAGGCTGGTTAGAAGGAGGTTAAATACAACTGAAGTAGAAGAAGCCAACTAAGTTTCACAAAGAATGATTTCCAGAATCTGAAATCCTTTTTAGAGACTGAAAATGCAAGCTAAATATCAGGGCAAGGTCGTAGACGTGCAACAACGCCTAATGAAAAGCGCTATTTAAGTCTAATGGCTTGAAGACACCGAAATATGAATGTCATACACACATTGTAGCAAGAAATGGCTTCATGTTAATATACAACGGTTCCAATCCATATCGTGTTTACATGATAAATGATTTCCTTTAGGATGAAAGAATCATAGGAATGGAATGGCCAGCATATTCTCCAGACATGAAGTTCTCATTAATAGCCTCATTGCCTTGATACCTCAAAGGTGCTAAACGTTGTTGGCTTTCAGGGAATACCACAACCCTAATTAAATGATTTTTTAAAGAAACTTTTTTACTTGTTTTTCTCGTTCACAAATTGTGCTTCTTTCCTTTTTATACCCAAACGCGCAATAAGACGGATTTTTTTCTACCAAACAAATATAATTCTTATCCTATATAACCTATTACGTCTTTTAAAATGCATCAATCATCGAAACAATTTGTTGGGTGCTAGATCAATCCCCAAACTCAATACCCTATAATTGTTTTGAGCAATGTAATTCGATAATATATATAATAGGCAAAAGTTAAATATAAAAGAGGCGTTTTATGTTCATTTATTAAGATATATTCAAGAAAAATGAAATTTCTTCTCTACTGATAAAAATAACAATTAATGTCCCCTTCATTATCTTTTCTTAGTTTTTAAAATAATAAACATATTTTGATAACATGTTACTAACTTTCTTATTTTTTATTTTCGAGCCAATAAACAAATAATATTTGACATTTTCCCTATAAGAAAGTTAATAAAAAGTTAATAGTTGATGAAACTAATGAATAACTTTTATACTACTTATGTGTTGTTTCAATTAAATAAATATATAATTAGTCACAAAAAAATTAATTCATATTACATGTTCTTACACAAAAAAATTTTTAATGAACTATAATCCTTTTTTAGCATATTATATCACGAAATATAAAAAGAAACCAATAAAATTCTTTCTTATACACATTACTATGATCTATAAAAATGTTAAACAACTGACAAAGTCTTCAATAATTTTCATTATAATAAACAAACAGCTCGATAACAAAATGTTTTTTGATATAAAACATACATTATTTAAAGGTAAGACATAATGTAGTTTAAATCATTAGATAAAAGAATTAAGTAAGCCGTATAACATAAAATGAATTTAAGACAGTCAGGAAGCTTAGAAATATTATGTGTATACTAATTATTCATTTAAGATTATCATTAAAAGCATCTCTAAATCAATCAATTTTATCGAATAATTGAAAAGATGATTTTCCTAAAACTTTATTTCAAATACTTAATCTCAATTTAAATGACACTAATATCAAGTCTGGCACAATTAAGACCAAAATTTTGACCGAAAAAAAAACATGCAGTTAATAAATACATGAATAATACAGCCTTGAAATAAGTCCCTGTTCCCTGTATTTAACTTCAAAGCACATCTAATAAATCCATAATTATATTTTAATAGCTATATCTTTTTAATTTTTATGAAATGATTCCAAAAGAATCAAAATTATTAAATGTTATATAAACTAAAACATTTGTAATAAAGTAACATTTCGTTTTGGGATGTTTTAAGTCAAAATCAGATTTGAACGAGTTATGTCCAATAAGAAATGCAATTTAATAAAATATTATATAAATTAGTATAAAAAGAAAGCAGAAGAATAAAAGGAATTTCAAACAATATTTAAGAAATAGTTTATGTGAATCAGAATTTTCAAAATCTGAAGAAACCACTCAAAAACCTGAAAAATCAGATATTTTCATGGCTTATTTCTTCACTGCTCCATCCTAAGTTCCTTTATAAAAAAAACATTTTAAAGTTAGAAAATAGCTTACTTCTATGGAATACGTTTTATACAAAAAATTAAAAGGAATATTACTTCCAAATGCTCTTGAACATTAAAGATTTATAATGAAACATTATCTTTGATACATTTTGCTATTGAAATAGAATTTATAGTTTCAAAAAAATGATATCAACATTAAGTAAAGAAATTTAAATAAACTAAATAGCTATTAGCTACAAAAAACAACTCTTAAAGATAAAAGTAAAAACATAACTTCAGACGCATAAACTACAGTTCCTAACATGCCTAAATTGCTCTCCCTTGCTCATAAACTAAACAATCGCCTTTTGTGAAAATCAACCATATCAAGCATCTTGTCACCAGTGACGAGTTCACTCATTACTTTATTCTGTTTTCATTCCAGAAATTTAATTTGTATTCAGACGTTTCTCGACCACTTAGATGAAAGGCAATTAAAGGGAATTAATTCGTCCAACTGATTTAATGCATTCGTGGCGCACCCCAAGTACGAAGAAGACAGTTGAAAATTTCAAATGATGGATACTAATGATGCCGTTATTAACCTTTTGAATTCTCTTTGGGGAGCACTTATATCCCTTTTCAAATTTCGTTTCTGGAATGTTAAATTTAAGAGAAAGATAGCAAGTAAGATGACTGTGTGTGTGACCTAATTAGTCTTTTCATATAGATTTTAAAAGATCGCGTTTAAGTGTACTTCGAATATTTGAAAAGTGTTTAGCTTTGTGTAAAGTAACATTGTTAAATTCTTAACCTAACGAATGATTTAACTTGCACTTAACTACTCTATTTTAATAAACTTAATATATATTATTTTGAATTTAACTTAATATAATCTATTTTTCTCTAATCTTAGTTTAAAAACTTTTTTTCATTTTAATATTTAATGAATTAACTTTTTAAGTCAAATATACATTCATTTTCTTGTGAATTCTTTAAGGTAAAGGACACGATGAAATAAAGAAATTAAATCGTATGTACATAAATTTCTATTTCTGAAAGCTAATAAAATCTGAATTTTATGAAATGCAAAAAACTGTACTGCAAACAAAACAATATTACAAAACTAATGCTTAAAAATTAGTTGAAATTAATATTTAACAATTATTAACAATACTTATGGCTTAATTAAGTATGTAAAAAATTAAAGATTTTTATAGAAATTAATATTACACTAAAGTATATTTCATTCTGAAATGAAAGTGTTAAATAAGAAACAATTTTTTTGAAAATAACAAAGTTAAATATTTTCTTAAAATTTCTGTTAAACCAACAACTGAAAAATGAATGTATTTAAGAGAAATACAATATTTTTAATTGTTTAATTTTTAAATTTTTCTTCAATACATACTTTATATTCTAAAATATATGTCATTTGCTCAATTTTCCTACAAATATTTCAATTTTTCATACATTCTTCATAAAACAAATAGAGCTTAACAATATAATTGCTTTCTCTCTAAATTTAATTTATTAATCATTTTCTATCAAATTTATATTTCATACTTTCCAATGGAAAAAAATATCCATTTCAAAGAAACAAAATTCATCACATCAATATATTTGCATTTATATTAGAAGGAATTTTAGTCATTATAGACAAATCTCTATCATATTTTTACAAAAAAGAAGTCTTCCAAGTAAAAAAAAATCGAAAGGAGTTATGCCTTTTTTGCGATAAAAAAGGGAACTTTCCTTTTTTATATGCTATTTTACAAGAATTAAATTCTTATTTTAAATTTCAAATAAGATTTTCCTATTATAGAAAAAACATTTTTGTTTCTCTTATGTATGAAAGAGTGTGTTAAATATTCCCCCTTGATTAAAAGAAAACAGTATTTAAGCATTAAATATAAGAAGTGTAAATTACATTTTAACAATTAAAATTAAAATGTGATTAATTTAATGTGATTTCATATTTTTCAACAATCGTTTTCGAGACCAAATAGTATTGAGATTATAACGGTTTTTGCAATATGGTGTGCAATTACTACATGAACTCAAGGAAATAATTTATATATAGTTTGTTCATGAGGTACACAAAAAAGCCAATCTCACTCCAGAGCTTTCGTAAATTCTACAATTAAACAACTTTAAATGTACAAACGTCGTAGAAAGACACATTGCAGATTCACAAGCCATTAATGTAATGCGTTTCTATCAAAAATAAAAAATGTGTACGCTTTTTTTTTTTTTTTTTTTTTTTTTTTTTTTCATCGATTTTTCATCGATCAAGTCATCGATTTCTTGCATGGCTGTTTAGATTCTATTCGTATTCAATTCTTTACGTATGGAAATTTTGTTGAGTACTCAATTAAATTCAGCATAGCATTTATAGCTTTGTAAGTTTCCTCTAAATTTGTAAAATATGATACAAAATCAGTCAAATAAATATAGCCTATATGCTGGTGCACTACTTTTTGACTACTTTTGAGTGAGGTCAATACACACATAGGGCTTAATGTATAACCATATGGACAACTTTAAAAGGATTACAAATCAGAATAAGTATTTATGACCAAAATAAAAATCATAAACATGAAGATTTGAATTAATTTAAAATCTAAAATACACTCCTTTTTTAAGAAAAATTTAAAGTAAAAGTATGTATAGCTTATGAAAAGCAATGATTGTATTTGTAATGAACCGGAAAACATATTCCAAAAGAGATTTTTTTATTATATTTTATGTAAGTAACTACTTTCGGTTTACAAAAGGAGGACGAATAAGGGAAAGGTCACGTGATTTATACACTTTTTTAACACTACAAATTTCATAAAACTTATTCTAAACAAAGCAATACAGAAATAATATACAATTCTTCCACAAATTAAACTTAAAATAATATTAAGATTAAATTTTATCAAACATATACCTTGTCTTTCAAAACTGACATCAGATTTTGTTTTTTTCTCTTATTTAACAAATTTTCTTTACAGCAATAGCGCAGAAACTAAAAGAAACCAACTCGAAATCTATACCAAACTGTGTACACTGAAATATTGATTAATATAGGGAAAGTTGGGGAAAGAAAAAAAACGAAATAATTTCCTCTTTCCTGCAACCTTGTGGTTGCAGAAGATAGACGACGTGCATAAATCTTCATTGGTGCGGTAAAATAAACATAGCATGGCGTATAAGATGTTTTGCTGCTACATGGAACTTGTTTATGGACTTTGATATCACCAGGATCTTTCCATTAAAGACATCGAAAAGAGTGGTATTTATCTTTCGCATTAACGCCACCAAATGCATGCCACGGACAGTTGAGTCGCTGATTGGGGATTTTTCTTGGAGAAAATATTACTATAGACCGGTCTGTCACGAAATCCCACTTGTTCTTTCTCGACGAAATTAAATATGGTTAGGTTGTTTTTCTTATAATAAAAGAATTTATTATTATTATTCCCATATAATAGTCATAAACTATTCTATAGAATGAAGAAAGTAATTCAATTAGAAGATTAATAATTTATTTTCTTTATATTTTTATAAGTTCTTGATATTTTAGCCACCGTGTGAGTATGAATAGTAAATTGATTAATGATAAAACATTTTATACAGAGTAGGACACATGTAAAATAACAGCTAGAATATGTAATTAAAAGTCACAGTTAAAAATCTATAAAGTTACTATTAGTTGCTAAATTATTTTTTTAAATTGTTACAATACATTTTTATCGTAAATATATCTATAGAAAAAACTATATAAGATGTTTCGTTTATAATTAAATTTTAGAGGGAAAATTTAATTTCCATAAATTTTATTAATTCATAATTTATTGTAAATTAATAACAGACAACTTTCCCTGAAATTAAATGACATCTTAAAAATTAACGGTTATAAAGCCGAATAAAATTTTTTGTTACATGCTATATCGATTTTTATTTATTAATTATTCTTATTAATTATTCTCATTATTATTCTTATTATTAATAAAAATTAACGGTTATAAAGCCGAATAAAATTATTTGTTACATGCTATATCAACTCTTATTTACTCTATAAAATATTTTAAATAATTTTGAATTTTTGTGTGTGAATACTAAAATGTAACATATTTTATTTAAATAAAAATTATTTAAAATGGGTTGTGCATCTACAAAACTTGAAATAAAACATACATAGTATACAAAAACATTATATACGCTTTGCGTAAAAGTACATTAATGGCATAATCACAGCTCAAAATATAATAAACCAAATTAGTGATTATATTTATTAAGATTGAAAAGAAAGCTAGTTCTCTCTTGTGAGAATAAACTATACAGCTATGATATTCGAATTTCTCTCTTGTGAGAATAAACTATACAGCTATGATATTCGAATTTTTTGACATAGAAGATAAACGGTATTTCCTCACACATTCTGTAAAGTAAAAACTTCATAATTTGTGAGCTTATGGCATTTACATTATTTTTTAAATAAATGCTACATACAGGTTGTTAAAATAAAATGGAATATTGGTATACGAATTTATTTTTACATGCATGACATGATGCTTATAAAATAGAACATAAAATAATGCCTGCAAAAGCAAGTTTCAATTCTACAAGCACCAGTTTAAATTATTAATACAAAAAAGCGATCTAATATTTGATAATCTTACCAGGTGTATGCAAATGAAATGATATGATTTTAAAAACAGAAAACATAGTAAATTTGCGAAAACTGTTATTTCTTTATTCAAAATTATATACATCGCTAGCTACACATTTTTCCCATCTTTCCGGCAATTTGTGAACACCAGGCCAAAAAAAATGATCGGTCTTTTGAAGTCAGCCAATCATCAAGCCAAGATTTGACGTTTTCGTAAGAAGTGAATCGCTGGTCAGCCAATGCGTGTCCCAATTATGCAAATAGGTGGTAATCAAAAGGAGCCAAATCAGGTGAATAAGCCGCATGCGCTAAGGGCTCCCAGCCGAGCGCCTTAACAATGTCTTTGGTCAGCTTAGCACGGTAACTAGGTGCAATGTCACCAAGGAAAATCACATTGTGCTGCCGTTTCCTGTACTTCTCACGTTTTTCGAGTATAGCATAGTTCAAATCAAGTAATTATTGCTTGTAGCGATCAGTATTAACGGTATCGACGGGTTTAAGAAGCTCATAATAGATTGGCCACTCCTGATCACAGAAAATGCACAGCATTGTCAAGCGGCCGGACCGATTTGGACGGGTCAACTTATGATCGATTACGATTGGGATTCTCAAAATAAATCCAGTTTTCATCGTCAGTCACAATACGATGGAGATATTAATTGTGCTTGTAACATTTCCCACACGATTTTTTGGTTTTTCTATTAATGGTCCGTTAGCTTGCGTGATACCCATTTATCGACCTTTATTATCTTGCCCGATGGGAAACAGTGCTCTGGTCAACATTCAATTGTTCTGCAAGATGTTCTTGCGTTTAGCCACGCTCCTCGTTTCTCACATCCAAATCACCATTTTGAAACTTTTCAAACCACTTGTAGCACTGCGCACGGCTCACAGCATTGCCACCGTATGCTTCTACGAGTATTTAATGCTATTCGGTAGCATTTGTCTTCAGATGGTAGCAAAAATTTAATGCTGTCCACAAATCGTGGTCGGAGGGCACAAAATTTTGGCATTTTCAAAACAATACACGCTGAAACGCGTCCAAATGTAAGCTAAACGTGAGTATCAAAGGTCAAACTATAAAAAAATCACGTGCCGCGGTTTCATAATGTTTGCATATATGCGTGGCGACATCTGTTAGCAATCGTCTCATTTGATATGCATACACCTGGTATTAATAGTTACTAGGTCTAATATGTTCTGCATTAAAACTTCTTCAAATACAAAATTAGTATTCGATAAATAATCTATTAAGAAAATATCAAAACTAGTTCCAGACTTTTAGGATGGCTTTTTTTGCATTTTTATACTCACGTTAATAAATTCTATGAAGTTTAAATAGTATTTTGACTTTTTGCAATGTAAATGACACTTTATTAAGCGGCACAATACAATACAAAATATTTTGTAAGAAATGTATCAATTTAAAAGTATGATTTTTTAACATTGCCATTAATATTTAATTAGTTTCATAATTAGTAAATGTTAAAATGAATGTGAGCAATTTTTATATTAGATTTACTTTTAAGAAACCCTTCTTAAAAGTATTTTGTAAAAAAACAAATTAGAACTTTAGAAATTCATAAAATTCGGTTGCAGTTAAGCCTTTTTATTGTGCATAAAATAACGAAATACCATAATATCTCGTAAATATGATAAAAGTTAACATAAGTTATTCACGTTCATTAATTTCTTAGGTTACTTTTCGTTATTAAGGGCGTGGTTATGTATCACTTTTATTGTGGCATCCATTATTTCATACTTAAATACGTTACTTTTGTTATCATATTCCACCAGAGGTTCTCCATTTGATTAACAGTAATCTTATATACATCCAATTAAAATGATTTAATCAGCAAAATATGTATTTAATATATTTTAATAGGAATTTGCTCAATATTAATTCAAGATAATAAGCAAATGTTTATACGTACAAATTAACTTCAAAGTATTTTATCAGAAACGTGAGATAATGATCAGTACTTTTAAGAACATTAATACAAATTCATGCATAATTTATGATCGATTTTATTTATTTAATTACTGAATTTATTTTACCAAAACAAAAATAATTGATGAATGGAATTAATTTAATTTATCTAAATGTAATGTTGCATTGAATTTAATAAGACGAATATTTTCATTATATTATTTCAATTTTTGGCAAAGGACTTTTTATCTGAAAGAACTAAATGAGTAGTTAAATTCAATTAAATTAGCTGAAGTAAATTTCAATTGAAAGAAAAAACAAAAAGATTGACTTTTAATTCTATTAACTGTGCAACACTCAAAATTTTTGCTATTATTATAATTATGAATAAATAATATTTCTGATATATATCTTTAATTTAAAATTATAGTATACTTATAAATAACTAATTTAATAACTATTAAACTCGATTTACTGATCTCTTATACTCGATATTATTTGATTTTTGTAAATTTCTTCTTGCATCATTTAAAATTTCTCTATTCTTTCTGTTCCAGAAAAATATTCACATTCAAATTCTAACAATTTCTAAGCAGATTTAATTGTGCCTATCTATATTAATAGGGACAAAATATTTGCTTCATAATCTAATAAAAGATTTTTATGTAAACTTTTGAATTTTCGTCAAACAATTGTTTTAGAAAACATTTAAAAGATTGTGTATTAAAAAAAGAAATTAAGAAATGTTATTTAAAATATAAACCATGTGTATATTTATATGAATTATCAGCTATAAATATATATTAAGTGATAAATTTTACTCTTATAAAAACAAGTAAATTCCATAATAATACTCTAGAAATATACCCAAA
Source organism: Latrodectus hesperus (assembly GCA_037975125.1). Taxonomy (NCBI): domain Eukaryota; kingdom Metazoa; phylum Arthropoda; class Arachnida; order Araneae; family Theridiidae; genus Latrodectus; species Latrodectus hesperus. The sequence goes on from CM075857.1 coordinate 92,242,914, forward strand.
AAATGTAGGTTTTTCTTTTAAATAAATTAACATATTTAATAAAACAGATAAATTATCACACGTAGGATCTTTTAAGTTATATCTCGTTCTATTAAAATGTTAATCAAATATATTTCTTTGTACTATGAAACAAAAATGACATGCATTTGCTCATTACTAAAAGGATATTTTTTCAGTTTGTGTTCAATTTTAAGAAATTTGCATTGAATTGAAATTGCTAATATATCAGTAACATAATTTAAAATAATTGGCAAATTAAATAAAAATAAAATGATATTTAATTGACATTTTACCTCCATGAAGAAGATTTTTTAAAATTTATATTATTATTCACGGCTAAATACATATTAATAAACTTATAAATGTCTTACGAAAAACATTTTTCGACGTTGACATCATAAAATCTTTAATTGTTTGTCATTATATATCTTAAGAAGTTTTAACAATTGTTCATTCACAAAAAATACTTTAACTGTGAATTTTTAAACTATGTAAATTTCATTTTGTATTTTCGTAAAATTCATCTTTTACTTATTCTATTCAGATGCTTTCTTAAAAACTGCAAAAAGAATGAGAAGTAGCCAAAAGATTCTAGGAACATATTTTATTTATTTTTATTTTATGTAATTTTTTTTATTTGGAATTATGTAACACCCATTACTTTTTTCTCTCTCTAGATATTACAAATATTTCAAAAAAATGGAGAATGTTTCTCCTTGATGAAAATGTAATGAGTTAATTACTACTTTCACAGTTTTGTGGGAATAATGAGTAGAATGTGACATTTCAAGGAAAAACTAATTGGAATCTATGCAGAAGAAAAAGCATTAAGATAATGAAAGGATGTATTTTTAACCTCCAAACTTAGTTACCATGAGTTGTTTTTGTAAACACTATACTCATAATAACTAACCATAGTCATAATAGTTATAAGCATTAATCAATAGTCATAAGTATTAAGCGTCAGGAACTTAAAACATTACCAAAAACTTAACAGTGCTAAATATAATTTTCAAATGAGAGTTTCAACAATATTTGGTCTTTGGATACAAAAAAGCTGCATTCATAATTAAAATAGTTAATTTTTTACTAAGAAAGTAGCTAATAAAGTCCATAAACACTCATTTCGAGCACATTAAGAATTGCTTAACGAACTGCAATTTGAAAGGATAACTTCTATTAATGCTTTACATTAAGGTTTTTTAAGGTTATTTCAGTAATTTCAAACAATATTCACACACACAACACACAGCTTCTTAACAATATTTATTAAAAGGCTTATTTTGAATTGAAAATTTAGCATGTGTAAGGCACGTTAAACTTTTTTACTAAATATAAGCCATTAAATAAGTAACTACCATACGAATGCCAAATGGCGTTTTGTTCAAATTTAGTTTCACGAGAAAAATATTGGCATTTTTAGTAGTCTATAGAAAAAGTGGGAAAGCTTACTTTGAAAGATCTAAATTCAAATTAGGTACTATATAAATCTAAAAATTTGTTATTATTACATAATTTTACACCTATTTCCTAAAATGCCTAAAGTTCATGACATTAAGCGGGTTAATTTTCCCATTATTATGAAATATTAGAGTAGAATATATATATACACATGAGAGAGAGAGAATAATGAAAATATCATTTTTAACACTATTAATAGTTAATTCATTAAAATTTGCAGACTAATGAATAATTTAAAACATATTAAAATCAGAGACAATATAAAATTTGAATTTTTTTCGCAGTCGTTATCGTTTTTCGCAATAAGACGTCATCTTCGATTTAAGTTTCATATATTTGTATTGATTTACCAATAACGTTTATTTTCCTTGTGCTTTTATATAATTTAATGTCTTAAATAAGAAATACTAAATTAGAGCGTGATTGAAATTAATGAATAAAAGGAAATTATATATAAAATTTGCAGAAAGAGCTTTTAATTAAATTTTCATCTTGATTTTTATTAAAAGTGTGTTTTCTATCAATCGATGAGACCTCTTTTAAACTTAAATATAAAGAATGATGGAGATAAAATTTAGACAAAACAGCGGAAGAATTTAATTTGCAGTATAAACATTTATTAATTTCTGTGTCATGTAAAAACAGCTAAAAGCGATTTCTTTTACATAATTTATTTAATAGAATAAGAGTTTGAAATACACGCACGATTTATATTGAGAAAACAAAGTTCAATTGCTTAATGTAAGATTTACTTCTTTTAAATTGTTTATGCTTACATAAAATAATGCTACATAAAATTGCTGTATGGGCCACTGTGGCCTGGTTGGTAACGGCGTCGTTCTCATTATCGGATGGTAGTGAGTTCGAGACCCGACCTGCCAAAAATCCTTCTTGTTCATTAATGGTAGCGGGGCACGGAAAAATTAGGCGTAGTCGCAATGTCCTCCAAGTGAAATGATACTTCTGGGAGTAGCATACCAAGTATTGGGAGGCTTCTGTTTGTCCTTGCTTCATATCACGAAGACTGCACCCGGTTACTGCTATCTAACTGGTAGAGCCCAACTCAAGGCTAAATACAGGGAAGCATGCTGGCGCAACAACAATATAAAAATGCTAAAAATTTCTCTATTTTTATTCTTATTAACAAAAGGATTATTTATATGCTACAGAAGTGAAGAACTGATAAGTTTCGAGAAAATTTTATCGAAGCAATATATCAAAAAGTAACCAGGTTCAAAAATATACATAATGTATGAGTAAAACATTATGTATATTTTTGAGCATATATTTAGGTTGAGTTCGTTTATTGACCTTTCATTTTTATTAATAGTAGAAATATAATGTTAAAGTATTTTCTACAAATCCTTTTATTACATGAAGTTAATAATTAAAGACTAAATAATTTGCTTATGAATAAGTGATAGATGAGGATATAGCAAGTGAAATTAGAGCCAGCAATTTATGGAAATATGGTTTTTATTATTAAACTTTCTTACCAAGAGTTTTATTGGTATAAAAATAAATGATATTATATTAAGACTTGGGCAAATCCTATTTTTATATATGACTATATTTTAATAGAATTATAATGAAAATGTAATAATCAATACATTTATCAAAATAAATAAAATATTTTGCTTTCTATACTTACTAAGTTAGAGGCAATATTTCCTTTTGAAATACATCTGATTACCACCAGTTATCTTTAGAGAACACTTTTTTAGTTTTGAAGAATAATATTAATATTACATATGTGTGTGTGCGCCAGTGCCAAAGTTTGCTATTCACCCAACGCAAATCAGCTTGAAATCGGATCAATAAATAATAAATCTCAATATTAAGACATTTTAAGTTCACAAATGGAAACAACAAATTATATATACAAATGAAAACATATATCCACACCAACTTCTACAGGAATAGTTTACTAATTTAAAATGATTTGCGCAAAATGTGAATTCTTCAAAGACTATGGTGAGAGTTGAATCAAATTTAAATATATTTATAAGATTAGTGTGTCAAGTTATAAAATATCATCATAAAAAAAGTAAAGTTTTAAAAATGAAAATATTGAAAATGAGGCAAACAAAATTTAGAGGAAAAAGATTAATATTTAGACAAGATTACGGGTTTGCTAATATCATTTAAATTTTAGAGAATAAAATCTATTTCTATTTCAAGTTATTTAATTCAATAAAAACATGGAAAAGTATATATATATGTATATAGAAAAATGCTAAAATATCCCAATGTTAAGTTTATGATAAAAGATTTAATTCTTCAATGGTGATCTAGTTTAAGACTAAAAAAATTAAATTTTCTGTAGATATCTTAACCATATAGCTGTAAATCACCATACATCGCTGTAAATATAATCTATAACCCATGGAATGTTTCCATTCATCCAATTTTTTTTTCATTATAAATTTTATTTTTATTTATGATATTTTTTTAATTTTGCGTTTCAAAAAAATTTTTTTTTCAAAAAACATATAAATCATCGTTTATTTATTATTCTATATATACTCCATGTCTGCTTCCACGTCATATTGAAATTTATCATTTAGTAGACATTCATTTAATGAGATGAATACATGGAAATGAAACATTTCAAAATTAATTTTGTAGATTTTATTATTTTTATTTTTCGGACTACACATCGATTATATTTAATCTTAATTTCTAGATTTATGAATCCGTGCAAGAGCTTACTGATTGAACCTATGTAGAAAGTACAATTTGTGATTTCCCATTAAATTACTCGAATGCGTTGTGAAGTAAAATGTTCTAATACTCCGGCAGATTTAATTTAAAGGCTAACGAGCTGTCTAAAATACCATTACCGGGGTTCGTGGAAGACACAGGTAATTATTTCGTCTCAAAATTGTTCATGAGTTCGTTGAACATTATAGTGGATGATTCGAGTGAGTTAAACTGTAAAAGATGTGCGCTAAAATAAAATTTTTGCTTTTTATTCTCCAATTAAGTGAATATTTTAATTACAAAATAATAAAAGTCAGATGAGAGTCAATTTATATCAGATTAAATTTAAAACTTTATTAAACGACATTTAAAATTATAATTCTATTTTTCAGGTAAGATTTCTTTAATTGTGGGGAAATAAACATATTATAAAAAAACAAAAGTTAAACTATTAGAAGGAGTGTGTTAGTATAAATCAATTTAAATTTATGGGTTCATAATCGTTCCTTGGATTACTATAAAAATTATTATTTTTTTACTATTCTTTCCGATGGAAAACTTTTTAATAAGAGTTCAAAATTCATAAATATTAGATATTTAAACCTTCGTAAACTCTTAAAGTTTAGAATATTCTGGGTACGTGTTATTAGAATATTAGAATATTCTGGCAGAGTAAGAGTGAAAAATTCCAATTTTATTTTGTAATTGGCATGTATCAAGTGAAAAATGCAAATAATTACATGTTATTCTAACTTGACGAATTTTCAAGGTATTCATTTTGAGAAAATGTAAAAGAGAACTTGATTCTAAGCACTTTAAATGGATGAATGAGTAATTTAAATATTAAAATTTGAAGCAAACTTGTAACTAGAATTAAAACTTTTATACAATTTTCACTGCATTACAATTTAAAAAATTCTTGTTATTCAATCGTGTCATATAGAGATATATAAAAATAAAATTCTAGAAATTTGTTTTTAATTTTCTAATTAATTTAAATGATCTTAATATAAATATAACACATCTTTAAATCTAAAATATTATAATAAAATATGCAATGATTTATTAACATGAAAATGCAAACTTTCTTTAATCTAATCTAATCTAATACTTTATTAAATATTATAAATAATGCAATAAAAATGAAAATTTCATCATAAAACCTGAAAATTCATTATAGAACAAAAGTTAATTTTAATTATAAATATATTAAGAAAATAATTAAAAATAGGAAAAAGTTATTTCATTTGAAAAAAATATAATTATTCAGCATTCTTATGTATCATCACCAAAAGATCTATAGTTACATCATTAAATACACTCTTCATTTTTTATGTTATAAGAAAATGGGTAAAGATACTATATATAACTGATATAGTATCTTATGTTCTTGTTTTATTTATATTTACTAATAAACTAATAAAGATTATTTTGAGATTTGGAAAATGTTTAAAGACAGAGAAAATATTGATAAATATGTTCATAAATATCAACATATTTATTCATATTTTTTCCGTCTTTATAAATATGTAGAAATAAATATAAAATATAAACAATATAAAATTTCTACATAAATATGTACAAATTTAATAGTTTCCAGATTTCAGAGATATGCTATTCGATTAAATCAATCATTTTTACTCCAATAATAATAACTGATATTAACCAGAATATTAATATTCTCCAGGTTCCATTATTACTTACAAGTATATATTCCTTTATCTAGTAAAACCCGGAATATTTCAAATGCCAAAAATAATTCAACCTGTCTGATTCTATCTATGGATATAATTTCAAGCAATTTTGTTAGAAATATTTTAGTATATAATGAAAATAATACAATATGTAATATTAATTTAGTGATTTGATTTTGATGATGATTTTAATTGGAATATGTTACATTAACATGAAATTCGAAAAATGAAAAAACTAAAAAAATAATCTCGCTTAAGACCAACGCAGTAAGATTTACAATAATCATTGCTATGAATAACTTGCATTTTATACACTGTCATTTATAACACTATTTCCAGAGAAAATTTCCTAGGTATATAATCATTTCTTAGAAAACTAAATTTAATGAATTTTATAAAATATTATTTTATATATAAATGTATAAAATATTATTTAATTCAACTCAGTAGAATCATATCAAAAGAGGGCCATATGTTTCATATATTGAATAACTGAATAATTGATTATTCAGCATTTCAAATCTTTGAAATATTCTTCAATTAAAAACTAAACCTGGATTAATTGTTTTACTTAAAAAAATTAAGTACAATTTGAAAATAACATACATTTTTCTCAAAAATTTTTATCTCAATGAAATAACTTATTACAGACTAATAGAAATGAAATAATTATTTCTTTCGATTCAATAACTTTCATTAATAATTACGTTTCCTTAAAAATTACATTAATATTATTTTTGGAATAATTATTTGATACTGCTTCATTTAAAATAAAATTTTTCATTACATTTCAAATGAGGAGGTTTTTAAAATTAAATGTGAAATCTCTTTTGAATAGTAGTTTCCTTATTTTACATAGTTTATTTGAAATGTTACCGAAGTCTACACATTTCAATTCCAGAACATGAAAAAAGAATTTTTGTCCTAAAGGGGGTAATATATTCGGTATTATATATATATATATATATATATATATATATATATATATATATATATATATATATATATATATATATATATATATATATATATATATATATATATATATATATATATATATATATATATATATATACATACATATATATACAACTCAATATATAATATATAGGAACTAGTAGGATATCCCCCCATTGACGACCATTGCGACTTTTATCATCGCCAAGTTAAGCGCATGTTTTAACGCGGTAAGTTTCCCTAAGAGCCAAAAATACGCATTTTAGAAAATTTTAAATCACATAATAGTATACAAAATCTAAAAAGTATTACTATAAAATGAATAAAAACTTTTTTTTGTTGGGTTTGCCTTCTCTTTAAAACAACCGGTAAAACAGATAAATAAATAACAATAATGGACTTACTTGATATGATGTCAAGCTCACATGTCAAATATGCTTGGTGATATTATATATGTATTTATATTTATGAAAAATATAAAATAAATAAGCAAAAAGAAATTGGTAAAAAGAACAGCTTAGGATATTTGGATGCTGGCCACAACGAAATACAACAAGAAACATAGAACAAAAAGTTCCAATTGAAAGTAAAACGAAAACTTCAAATGCTAGTGCCACTGAAAAGGACCATATATATAACGCAAAAATGATGTAAAATACGAGCAAAACCAAATCTGGCATCAAAAAAATCTGAATAATAACAAAAACTTAAATTAGCAACAGGATAATCAAAACAAAGGACGTTAGATTTGGCGAGAAATCACTTGGGGTTTATCATACTTATACCATATATATATATATATATATATATATATATATATATATATATATATATATATATATATATATATATATATATATATATATATATATATATATATATATATATATATATATATATATATATATATATATATATATATATATATATATATAATATTAAATTTTTTACCGTTCATTTTCATGTGAAATTCTTATGAAACTAGAAATTTTGTGTGTTTAAAGGCTTATGAAAGATAAGAATTTTTATTTCACTCGAAATCATTAAATGTAATCCTCAAATCCTAAAGATGTGGTTCCATAAAGTAATATAGACGCAATCACCTGGAGCATCATAAGCTTCGATCAATGAACTAACAGTGAAGGTCTTAGGGTGTACAATGAATGGATGACTTAATCGAAACCGGGAAATAAGCGAAAGACTAATGAGGCATTCGAAAAAGGCTTACCGGAAAGAATTCTTTTTCAAAACATCTGTGGATGTTATCTCGGTACATTTGAGGAGAATAGAAATCGTTTCACGTCGTTTACTAAAAAACCTTTGATGAATTCCCAAATATATAAAATTAGCACCACTGATTGATTAGAAATTTATTTCTTATTTTACTCAAAATATTTAAAATGAAATGCAATAAAAATAAATTAATACGTGGAAAATGGAAGGTAAATTATTGTGACATACAAATATAAAAATTGAATCCTTTATGTATATAATTTCCATAGAAAAATTATTATATGTTGAGGGTAAAAATGGAAAGTTCATATAATTATCAATTTGTTGAAAGAATTTTACAGATTTCATTGAAATGAGAGTATTATAACAATATAAATAAAATGCGTATACCATAAATACAGAATTTAATCATATTTATTTCAAAATTTTGTTAATTTATTTGTTAAAAAATTAATCTATAATGCTTCGTATGATGCCCATATTTAATGAAATCCTATCTTTAATGCGACTCAAATAAGAAAATATATTTACTCATATTTGCTTAGGATTTTTTGAATTTGCTTCTAAAACTACGATAGCATTTTAGAGACAATGCATATTTTAACCATGACCTACATTTTAAAGTAGATTTCAAACTATTGCAAACATACAATCTTAGATAGGGTTCATTACCAGTATTTAAATATGAATTAAAGAAGTTTAAGTTTATATTACATAGGCATTTATATTCTTTTTAGCTTTACGTTATTCAACTCATAATCATGTAATGTGCTTTCAAGTTGGCTTGAAAAAATATTAGAAATTCAAGTAAAAAAATTTTTTCACAAACAATAAATGGTTTTAATGGGCATTTTTCATTTCCACACCGGAAAAAAATTGTAATTCAAAACTTTAACGATTAATTTAGAAAATATAAAATAAAATGTAAATGTTAAAATATTTTTATCACTTAACAAAAAAAATGTTTATTACAAAAACGTGATTTCGCAAATATCAATAATAGGAAATCGTTTTAAAATTATGACCTCATGAGATTAATATTGTTGGCTACGTTACTTTGAAATATTTATGTCATTTTACTGCAAATATAAGAAGCTAATTTTATGATAATTTTTAAGATTTTAATTTTTGAACAGTCATAATTTTAAAAAATTGTCATATTTTCATATTTATTTTTAATAAACAGTTAATAATCATTAATTTTATGTTTACTTGTCTGATCATTATTTAAAATATGAACAAATGAAAATTGATTATAAATGAAAACAGAGAATGGGACAATTGTAATGAAATGCTGTATATATAATTTATAAACTTTCTATAATAGAAGAAAATTCATTAATCATAAATATTATTCTAGATATCCTTATAACCCATACATTCTTCGTAATAATAAAATAAGCAATATACATTCGAAAAGTGCCAAATAAAAAGTAACCAATTAAAGAAAGTTATCTTATGTCGACGAACTTATTTAGTAAAACTTTGAAGATTCAGAAATTTGGAACAAGAATTGCCAAAAGAATGTGAACTATTTTATTTATATATTTTTTTATAATTTTTGTTGGAGTTATAGATTATATAGTCAACATTTTCCGATTTAAACTATTTTTTCTAGAGAAATGTTTCCGTTAAAGCTATAGTCATAAATATATTTTTATGAAAATAAATTGAAAGAAAACGGAAATTACGTAGAGGTAGTGAGTATATAATGCAGCACATTTGCAACTTGGAGAAAAGCCAAATGTAGCCAACCGAGACTGAAAATGATAATAAGCCTCAATGAGTGTACACAGAATATAAACATGTGTGTAATGTACATGAAAAATGTTGAACCATAAAATATAAGTTTTGAAGTACTCCGTTGAGTATAATTTCACATTATAGTTTCTTTTTTGAAAAACTGGATACGAAGCAGTTTTTATCTAAATTACACATTTTTCTATGCAAAATTGCTAATGTCTTTCCTTTTAACATTAAGTGATGAAATGAAGTGAAGCTTAACTATTCATAAAAAATTCTAATCTACTTAATATCCCAGAAAGCATTTTTTTTCATTTGACATTTAAGCGTTTTACTTATTTTACATAGTGATTCATTGCAAATTAATCGGAAACGAAACATTTTCCATCGTTTACGTACATTTACTTTTCGGGTATTAATTAAATACAATTATTTTTTACCAAAAGTATACCAACTTAAGAGCAAGCAGCTGAAAACTTCGCAAATATTGCCATAAGAAACAGTAATTTTCTTTCTTATCTTCATACCATTGCTTGTTTCCTGCGAGTTCTAAGTTCATGACAAATTTTCAGACTAAAATCGATATTTAATTATTTAAAACGTCGTTTCCTGCACTGAAGATAGAATCTGTGAACTTTTAAAATTAAAAACAAATCACTAATTGTTCAGCCATCATGAAAAATAGATACGACATAAACGACACATTGTGGTCTAATATAATCAGAGATCACTGGCTTAATCTGAACCGTTGTTTAACGGTTGCATTTTTTTTGGAATATATATTTGTTGATGTTATGCTTAGCATTTTTCAGATATCTTCTTTCGAGATACATTAATGCGTCAAACTATCTAAGAAAATTTCTCCAAATTTGTTTTTTTTAATGGAGGGTATATCTAGCGATCCTTATGTAGTTGCAACACTCTGAAGACGGTTATAAGTCATAAAGAAGCCCTATTTCTTCATAGAGTTCCATGCCTCACTGTCGCTTACCATGATTTTATTAATATCTCACACAAAAGATCCTCTTTTAGAATTTCTTTTAAGATTTACCGCAATCTTCTTGGCACGAAATGAAACGACTATACTATATAGTTAACTGACAGCAAATGAGTTTACTATGGAAGTTCTGAACATGGTGACCAAATAACTTAATGCAAAAAGTAATCATATAGAGAGGTAAAAAAATACCTCCTATAACAAAATTGTTTTTATTGAAGCACTGTGTTTTTCATTCTTTTCAACTAAAAATCATGTATCTTTTTATATGAATCTTGTATTTTAAGTAAAAGATTCCATACGTGAATTTATTTGAACCATCCATAGGTTTTGTGCATTTTGAGACGTGAAACAGTTTCTATTTTCTAATATATGTAATGATTAACTGCTTTTTACATAGCAGAACAAGAATAGAGGTTTATTTTAAGCAAGTAAACAGCCCTGTACGTTGTTGTTGTTGTTGTCGTGTGCCAGCTAGGCTGGCAATATGGGGTGCGCTGCTCCACTTTTCCAACTGAACCATATTTGGTGTGTAATCCGACTTCTTCAGTACACACATGTCATAGGTACCCGTTTATAGGGTAGGCAACCATTCACACCTCATTCATACAAGGAAGGGACAAACACAGGATAGATAGAGAGAGAAAGTACATTCATGCCCGAACCGGGATTCGAACCCAGGACCTCCTTATCCGCAGTCAGGCACGCTGACCACTAGACAAGTTGGGTGGTGCCCTGTACGTTACTAGGAAAATAACATCAGGTTAATAATTAGAAGAGAAATGCATAGTGCCATTCAAATAAATATGTTTGTGTAAAATTTTAATTCAGTGATTTAACTAGAATTTTACACGTTAGAGTTGCATTCTAAATCCAGAAAGATCCTCAAATACATGTGTTAAACTTTCTACACTATTTTGAATAAATATTCCACTGTATGTAAATATAGGTAAATAAATACGCTTAATTAAATATTCATATATTAAATCATGGATGTTTAAGTTATTAGTACCACTGTTTTAAATTATGTGCATTTATTGTGTGATCATTTCTAAGATTATTATCAGAAATCGAAATAATCGTAAACATTGTGACAGACATTTAAATATTGGTTAAATACATATTCGGTTACAACCATATTCGATAGTTTCATTAATTGCTCTCATGAATTTAATAATTGATAGTCCATCGCCCTTTACGACTATGCACTTCAACTTTCACTTTGACTCATTGTAACATGACGCTGTACAACGCCTTTCCTCTTTACTTCGAAGAGTATAGCGGGGTTAACAATTGATGAGAGTTTCTGTAAGCTGACAGTTCATTAAATGATGGATTGCTCAATCCATATTCAGCAGGGAGGTTCCATGGTAAATATAGCATGTAATGCATATTAGAAAGTGCTTTTCTTAAATATATGCGATAAATATACCAGATCATAATTTTCTTTTTTTGGAAAAATTTCTATTGTATCGTATTTTATAAATAATGAATTAATAAGTTACAAAAATTGAAGAAATAATTTAGTGATTTTTTTAATCCAAAATGTATCAACATTTTTGTATAATGTGGTTCGCTAAATTATATTCATGTTGCGTTAAGTTATGTACGAGTCACTTACCTGGAGAATGTTAATTATTTCCCGAGTTCAGCTCTTTGGATTCTTTGAAAGGCCTTGATAAGATTTCGATTTATTTTGAGAGATTAATTTAAAATGTTATAAAATTCAGATTACATAGACTTTTTAAAGAAATGATCAGAATTTATTAAAGTTAATGGCTTTAAAAAATTCGCATTTTACATAAGAAAATTCAATATACTTAAATTAATAACATTATTTATAACTGTTAAAAGTGAAGGTAGTAAATATTAATTATTTATAATTATATAATTTTTATCATGAGGTTGGATTTATTTTTAACGATATCTGTTGAAAGAAGAAGAGGGTATATTTTTGAATTGCTAGAAAAAACAAACTTTTTGCTCTTAATTTTTAGAGAGCGAAGTTACAAATTTCTAGTTTTCTTAGAAAACTATGGTCTTTATTATTATTGAATAGTTTAACTTATATTTAATGGTTAGGATACGAATAGATAGTAAATGATGATGATTCAGTGACACATAATAAACAAATAAGTAAATCTAGAAGTAATTTACGCTAATTTATATTTCATAATTTTAAGTTTGTATTATTATATACAATTATGCAATATATTCTATAATTACTACTTTAAACTGAATCATTTTGAAAAATAAATGTTTATATTTTTTTCATTCTTTGAAAATAAAAAATCATTTCAGATCACGAAAAATAATAAGTTAAAATATATTTTTCTTGACTTTAATTAAAATTATTCTAAGAAAAAACCAACAAAATTTAAAATTACATAAGACCAAATAAAAATTACGTAGTTCAGGTAATATATTACATTTCGTTCCAATAAAAAGCTACTAGCATATAATCTAATCATAATATAAAACATAAAAATGAAGTACATTAAGAATTATTTTGCTCAAAACTTACGTTCAGATAATTATAATCAGTTTAAAATGGAAGGGCAACTAAATTACTTTTGAATTAAAAATTATTTGCATTTGGTAATAATATTTTTACTAGTATCTTTAACTAAGTGTTGAAGAGTAATGCTATAATAATAAGAATCAAAAATTTCCTGTTCAAATTATGACAATTTTTTGTAATTACATGTATTTCGCGTTAATCAAAGTAATAAAAAATTATTTTCATCCACTCTTTGGCTTATACATAAGTATATTACTACTACATCAATAAATAAATATTTACTGAATTGATTTAACTGTTTTATAATTAAGTAAATCATTTATAGGTTATAATATCATGCTTATGAAAATGCCCGTAGACATCCATGATTTTTTAATTTTTAAAAATTATCTTATTCATATTATTTAATGCAGCAGTAAAATATATTAATTATGATTTTAGTTCAATATAAATATATATATATATATATATATATATATATATATATATATATATATATATATATATATATATATATATATATATATATATATATATATATATATATATATATATATATATATATATATATATATATATATATATATATATATATATATATATATAGAGAGAGAGAGAGAGAGAGAGAGAGAGAGATGAAAGAGGTCATTGTAGAATGAAATAATAATAAATTACATGTCCATATAACTGAAAAGCTGTTTATATGTTGACAAAATTCTCTATGATAACAAAGTTTGCAGTCAATTTCTTAAGGCTCTGAACTTTGTTGCTCAACAGATTATAAATTCTCTTCCCATTCCAATTTAAAATCCAATTTAAACTATTGAAAAAAAGAATTAGGTTATGCGTGCGGAGCGTCATCTTAAAAAATATATATATATTAAATTTGAGAAAAAATAATAAATAAGATGCTTGAAAATTTCATCGTAAAAATCGTAATTGATGTTTTTAATACAAATGAGCTATTGGAGCAAAGATCTTAACACAAACAGTAAGATAATTTAATTTATTTTAAAACACCTGGTTAAACATACTCGTTAATTTCTCTTTCATTTGCCGCGATATAACAAATATCTATCTCTCAAGAACATTTGAAATTTAATTGTTTACTTTTACAAAGCTTTCAACGAGGAAACGCGTTGAACAACTGTTTATCAACACTTCCAATTTAAATAAATTAATTCCGCTACTAATTTCAAATTTTTCAATTTGTTATGTAAACACGATTTGCAAACTTTGCTCGTCTTTTTAATTATCGAATTAAAACTAACCTAAATTAAAATAAATCCAAATCAATACCTTTTAAATGAAAGATTGTAATTTTTCAGAAAATTATTTCACAAGAATTAATATAAAATAATTAAATTTGGTTTAGTTATAAATTAATTGCTCTTAACGAAAATTTGAATTAATTAGAAAATATTATTTCACACAGATATCCATATTTTAATTTATTTGTTTCAGAGCAAGCAGGATCAGTCATACTAAAGTTTTTAAGTGTCGTGTGCTTTTTTATCAGCATGTTAAAGCTTCCAATCTTTTTTTCCTTTTTTTGTTATTTTTTGTTTATTTGTTATTATTTGAAATGGAATTATCATGCCTTAATCCTTATGAAATAGTTATTTTTTATAGATTGAAATATTTTAAGTAATCATTTAGAAAAATGATAAATTTGATTCCTCTACAAAGATTGTATATTTTGTAAAGAAACTGGTGTTTTTAATAATAGAATCTAAACATGGATTCAAATTTTACATTAATAAAGAGTAACATATGTATAAAGCAATACAAAAAGATAAAATTTTTGGCAAGTATTTATTTTGAAGTAAAATAATTTTTTATACGTTTATATTACAACAATGTCTAGTGTTATCCAAGCCATCGTTATTTCATTTACAAACGATATTTCTGATTAAGTTCATTGTTGAATAAAATTTTTAATTAAACCCTAGTGTTTATTAATAAATTTACTAAGAATAAATTCTAAATTATTTCACCTAACACTGCTTGTCTGAATTTTTGATTCAATGCAAACAATAAAACTACAATATTAAAAATTATAAAGAAAGTAAAAATAGAAAAAAATGTAAATGCAATAAAGCGTGCAAAATAAATTAAAATAAAAGCCTAGTAATACGAATGCACTTTTCGCCAAAAACTCTAAAAATGCCTTTTAAAATTAAAGTATTTCAATATAGCTGTGATAATAAAAATTGAAGTAAAACTATTAAATTAATTTTTTATTAATTCTATGTAAATGCAATAAAGCGTCTAAACATGAATTGTCTAAACTGAACGTCTCGAGAAATAGAATTGATTTCTTAATGGTACTAATGATTACATATGAAAATGAAAAAAGAACACGAGTTTATAATTTCTCTTTTATTAATCATTCAACAATAATTTTCATTCAAATTTAGTGAAAAATTTTTTAAATAAAATATCTGTGTGTTAAAATATTTTTGGTACTTTACCGAATCAATGATTTTTGGCATGAGAGGGAAAAACGATTCATCTTTCTTAACACTCAAGCACTCCAAGTCGTAAAACAACCATAATTGCCATTGCGCAACAACTTATTAAAGCGTGATACTTTAAATTCAGATATAAATTTAAATTCATGCCTTTAATAAGGAGTGACGATTAAAAAATTAACACAATTTGATTTCAAACGAGGGAGAGTTTAGTTGTTACTTAACAGATTTTTTCTTTATGAGATAATTCATTGCTAAATAATGATAATTTGTCCCTTTAAAAACTTTCCCAAAAATGTGCTTCGTGCTAGTATTTTCTATAATAGTTTCATTATTAGTTCAGCAGATTCAAATTTAAAATATCCAAAATGATTTTCATTAAGGAATATTATATATTCTACGATTCGAAGGTCTCAAGATTTGAGAAACTTTATATTTTGTCAACGAGTATTTCACTGGAAAAAAAAGTAATCGAAATAAAAATTTCATGAATCGTAAGTTCATCCTACCAAAAATAACAGCTGTAAAATATACATAAAGAAAAAAATAATACTGAGAAGAACATATGGTGAATACTTTCAATCAGCATAAAATATTTGATTTTCGATAAATTCGAAAAGCACTGATAAGAAAGAATTCCGAAAACATTATCGAGTCATAAAAACCTTTTTTTATTGCCAAGAAGCGAAAACAGTTGATGAAATTTTGTTAAATAATAAATATCACTTTATCGTTCTTTTTAGGGAGCCTATACATTTTGAGATTAAGTTCTTGGTCAAAATTTTAAAATATTAGCACAGAAATATTTGAATCAATGGCATTTCATTTATATTTTGGATATACTTATTTAGTATTTTTTGATTGCCACAAATATTTGTTGAATTAAAATAAGTGTGTTCATTATTTCCATCATTCAAATATTATTGCTAAGGCAACATTAATTAAATTTTGAGTTTGATAAAATATATTTTTAATATATAAATTAATTTAGCCATTATTTATTTAGACACTCACTTTGATTTTTCACATATTATTTTTACACACAGCAGAAATATATTTTCTTGTTAAAAAAATAAAAGATAAATATGCTATTTTATAATATTTTAAGCAGGACATCATTACATGTGTAAAACTTTCTTCGTTATCTTAAACCAGATTTATTTTTATTAAAACAGACCAGATAATTTTTTTTTAAATTTAGCTATTTCATCTGTAAAAACAAACGTGTTCCATGGATAAGTGCCAAAATTTCAGTATGTGTGTATATATATATACATTATATGCCGACCAACTTGTCTAGTGGTCAGCGTGCCTGACTGATAAGGAGGTCCTGGGTTTGAATCCCGGTTCGGGCATGAATGTACTTTCTCTCTCTATCTATCCTGTCTTTCTCCTTTTCTTGTATGAATGAGGTGTGAATGGTTGCCTACCCTACAAACGGGTCCCTATGGCATGTGTGTACTGAGGAAGTCGGACTCTACACCAAACTATGGTTCAGTTGCAAAAATGGAGCAGCACACCCCTTGTTGCCAGCTGGCTGGCACACGACAATGAATAATGAATGAATGAATAAATATATATGTGTGTGTGTGTGTGTGTGTGTGTGTGTGTGTGTGTGTGTGTGTGTGTGTGTGTGTGTGTGTGTGTGTGTGTGTGTGTGTGTGTGTGTGTGTGTGTGTGTGTGTGTGTGTGTGTGTGTGTGTGTGTGTGTGTGTGTGTGTGTGTGTGTGTGTGTGTGTGTGTGTGTGTGTGTGTGTGTGTGTATATATAATATATTTATTCATTCAATCATTGTCGTGTGCCAGCCAGCTGGCACACGTATATCATATAATATATATATATATATATATATATATATATATATATATATATATATATATATATATATATATCACATAATATATATAAAAAACTAATTATCACAATTATTTTAGATTCATTCATAAATAAATCATTTTAAATAACATTTTAGGAATTTCTGGGAAAGAATAAGTATTTATTTGATTAATCATAGAAAAATAGTTAACTTAAGCCTGTATCTTTGCTTAGAAAATGCACTTACCATCACGTTTTTGTCTTCGAGAAGACATCCTCAGGGCACGGGCTACCTTCATCATCCTGCGGGCAAGACTAGCGGTTCTGAGCCGCATGCCTCCAACAGTCTCCCCCGCTTCGACATCCGCGACTGAGAGAACAAGGACCACGAGGCCCCACAACAGCAGCAGGGAACCGATCATCCTCAGGAAACATGGGATAGGGACGAGCATCCCTGGAAACCCCCAGGAGTCCACTTCAGATTCCACTATCCAGTCCACGTGGAGTGCATGTCCATCGGAGCAGCGAGAGAAGGGTGGTGCACTGTGCTTTACTTCCCCTTCTTCCGGGTTTTTCCTTGTTCGAGAGGATCCTCCCGCAGCATCCTTTTCATCCCAGACAGTGGCATCGCTTTTCTTTATCGATCCGATTATCAGCGACCTCTGGAGGGAGGACCTTAAAACTTGCAAAGAAGCGAGGGAGAGTTTGATGCAAATAACTTGACCCTTGTAGGGGTGCAGGTGCGATATTCTAACCGTAACCTGTATCTTCTGGGAAAATTCTCTCTTTTTTTAAATCTTCAACAATAAAAATTTACTATTTTTTTATCAATTATGAAAAAGATTAAATTTATTTATTTAATTTTCTGTTAGTGAAAAAAGTGAGCGTAATTTATAAAATTAATAAATTAAATTTTTATATGGCTGGAGAAAATTATTTTATATTCAACATAAAAGATGATTATAGAAAGTTTAAAATTGATCATATTGTTAGTAATTAATGAAATAATAAGAAAATAATTGAATTTTCAACTCATTAAAAATTAAAGCAGCTTGATGTAATGAAGTAATTTAAGTATTATATTTAATTTAATATAATATTTGAATTACTAAACTAATACTGCTCCACTTTCAGAATTTATTTATTTTTTCCTTTATTTATTTTACTTATTTACTTTATAAGAATTTAATTTTAAAAAATCAAGCAAAAACAAATTTATGAGCTTCCGTTTCTATTTTCAGATATAAAATTAATAAGTACGTTCAAAAAATTTTGCGAATTTTCAATTACATTATTTAATAATATAATTTTCTATTTGAAATACCAAAAAGTTTATATTTAAACCATTAACAATAGAAAATGAGCCTAATATCTTCTCAAACCAAAACAAGACAATTATTTTTACAAAACAAAAATAATTATTTTTACAACAGTATAACAACAAAAATAATTATTTTTACAAAAAATATTAAAAAAGTATATCAATTAAAATAACAAGTTTTCATTTTGCGATACATAAGGGGAACTATTTAGAAATAACTACTTAACTTTTTTCTAAATACCATTCTTTGTGTATCACAAAATTATTGGTAATAAGAAATATTTATACGAAACAAAAAATAATTAAATAATATTTCAAAGACACTATTGCCATTGATTTCATTATCTTTCTATTATCATCATTTTTAGTGTCAATTTAATTATTTTAAAACTGATAATATAAGGTTATCACTATCTCCATTTAAAATTAATAAATTTATTTAATTAAAATACTTTTTGCAAATTAATAATTTTGTTTTAAAATTTAAATTCAATAAAATAAATAGTGTAAAACTTTTCTTATTTTAGTCCAAATTAATGAACTTTAAAATAAAATTGTACAAAATAATATTTCATGCACAGTATCATGTTATATATATATATATATATATATATATATATATATATATATATATATATATATATATATATATATATATATATATATATATATATATATATATATATATATATATCTATATATGTATGTGCATATACATATATATACATATATGTATATAGGTACGTCGACCCCATTCTGGGGTTGCGTGGCAAAATTCTGGGGTCGCGAGAGATAAAAATACAATTTAACAGAAAATGTTTTTTAACTTGTAAAATTATTGTTATAAAGATAAAATAACAATTATCGTAGATAAATATATCATAAAATCTTCTAGTTCTGAATTCTGGATCGGAACTAGAACTGAATTTCCCACAATCGCTGATATGGCGTAAAATGTACTTCTGCCATTCAACACCACATATTTATGTGAAGTTACTTTCTCAGCTTTAACACATATTAAATCCCAATATCGTTCAGCGTTAAAAAATGTTGAAGAGGTCTTACGTCCAGCAGTTTCAAACAGTCCACCAAGATTTGATTTGTTATGCAATAAAAAACAGGCACATCCATCTCATTAAATTTTTAACTTATACTTTAATTTAATACTTACCACGCAACTACTTGAATATATTCGAGAGAATTAAGACGGTCAGAATCCACTTTTATTTTTGAAACTATAATAAATACAATTTTATAATTTTTTGTGCAATTTTTAATTTTAGATTTTTGTATGTTTCAAAACGAATTCTAAACTTATATATTTTTATATGTATATGTATATTGTTACCTAATAAATAAATCATCAAAAAGTATTAATTTATTTTTCTTTTATATTTGTATGGGGTCGTCAAGAAACTCGCAGTCATAAATGGGGTCGTGAATTACAAAAGTTTAAGAAGCCCTGATATATATATATATATATAGATATAGATAGATAGATAGATAGATAGATAGATAGATAGATAGATAGATAGATAGATAGATAGATAGATAGATAGATAGATAGATAGATAGATAGATAGATATAGATATACAGATTAATTTTATATTTTAAATAAATATATTTTCTTTTAATTTTCTTAATTTAAATATTTTGTTTGTTCATTATTACTGGCTTATTGATATGAGTATGTAATATTCTTCACAATTTATAAAAGAAATTCCTTCAAAGATTGAGTGCCTTATCAAGAGTGATACAATTTTATGTAATTTCACAACCAAAAATTAACAATTATGATTTACTTTGAATTTTTAATTATTTTTCTTTACTAATATTTTATTCCAGAAAACAAGAAGTATTTCGGTAGTTTCACCATTTTTCAAGAAAATATTTTTGTAAGTATAGATTTATATCAATTATATTTAAAATCTGGTTAACATAGCATTGAATTTAATAAAATATAACAATTTTCAAATATATTGAAAACAAGTGGCAAAATGCTTAGAAATTCCCATTTATTTTTCATGGTCTATCTTATTAATTCAATGTTCTGAAACTGAAAAAAATAATAAGTTTTTTTAGACAATTACACAGCATGCAATATAATAAGCTATTTCTGAGAAAAGAAATAATTTATGTTGTGTTGTTATTACTTCTAGTGTGTTTCATATTATTATTTCTTTTATTCTTTTCATGTATATTTTGCAATATTTATAAAAACATTCAAATACCGTTAAAAAAATTAAAATATTCTTCTGCTAATAATTTTTTCCTTTTTATTTAATAATTACCTTTTTATATTCTATAATATATAAAAATAACAACTTAATTTTCATGTTAAAAAGAATGACATAAAGGATTTTTAAAAAAAATAATTTCCTTCCTTCTTTTAAGAAAAAGAGATTACAAATTATTTCCTTTCCTTACTTGATGAAATTAAAAAATTACCCAACCAATTCTTCCTCAATAAGTATTGACAAGAATTATAGTTGAAAAATTAAATAACAATTTTTAACAAATGAAAGATTATTTCCATATATTTTTTCACATAATTAGTACGTTTGAAAGCAATTTTTTATTTGATTTGTTTTGATAATTTAAAAAACATTATTTTCTACTTTTTTCTTTTGGAAATAAGAAAATAATTTAAGTTACAGAAGCACGCAGAATTTCCTTGCTTTTTTTGTTTTTAGACACTTATTCATTATTTATCGCAATTAAACAGAGATACTGGTAAATTTTAACGGATCATATTCTTTTTTATTAGTAAAATGAAATACATATTTCAAGATCTTTATTTTTCATACTGTAATAGATAGAAAGAACTACTGATTGTTCTAAAAGAATTTTGTCAATAAATAAAACAATACAAAATATGATGATTATATTTCTGAACTAATAGTTATTTTTATTAAGTTTTATTTTTTGAAACTGATGATACACATATATTTTAATAATATTTATCGGGTTCGGTATAGAAGGGATACCTCTTCTGTGATTTTGTGATAAATATTGGCGATATAATTTAATTTCTGATAAACCTGATTTGACTTGGCTTCAATTTTAAGCATAATGAGATGAAAGTGTAAGCTGTGTGTGAGGAATTATTTAAGTAATGAAAACAATTTGTATATACATTTGTAACTTCTTACAAAACATGAATAGTTTAATTACAGCAATAAAGATTTATATTTATCACAAGATAAAAGTCTGCAAAAAAATTAATCAAATTACAAATTTCTATTCTTTTGAAATAGCTGCTAATTTTTAAAGCTTACTTTTAAAACTGAAACTTAAATTCAAGTGAAATTTATCTTTAATTTGATTAATTAATATAAGTTTCATTTGAAGCAAAATAAGATAATAGAGTTGTCTGCAATTTTTTTCAAAAGATATTCTGCAAAAATTGATGAAAAAAATTAACTCTAACTAGTTATTAATTACATTTTAATATTTATTTATCTAAAACGCTCAATATATGTGCACTAAAAATTAACTAAATAATAACTAAATTAAACAAATAAATAACAAATTAAAAGAATTTTTTTCTTTTTAATTTAGTTATGCTTTTTTGAAAAGATTTTTTTTTATCGTGAGATAAAAAAATTGCCTGTATGTAGTAAATTATACTTCATTTTACAAATAGAAAACAGATATAAAAATAAATAATAGATAATCCTGAGATATTAAAATTTAATAAAGACCCATGTGAATTCGTGTGTCAAGAAATTTGAATTTAGGTCCGTTTATGATACCAATCCTTCATACATACAAAGTAAATAAGACATACTCAGATAATATTGTTTACTGTTTTGATTACGATTTATACTAAAACCTCAGAAATTCTAGTAGTCATATTATTTCACATATCCTCAAAATGCAATTCAAATTTATAAAACTTGATTAATTGAAACACTGCATCAAATTTTGAAACTTGTGTTGTTTACATCATTCTACTGAAGAGAAAAAAACGCAGCCAATTAATAATACTAAGTAATAATTATGCATTTAATTATTACATAATATTATTAATTGGCTGCACAATAATAATACGTTAAATTATTACATCATAATATCTAGAAGTTTCTTAAACTAGGTTCTTTATTAGTAGGTGATTGACATCATTGAAAACAATTAATTTTCTTTAATAAAAAGGTAAACTTTTATTTTATTATTTAATATTTACATATTATTTTGCAATAATATTTTTAAGAATAGAAAAAATTTTGTTTTCAAAAACGTTTCTAAGCGTTTTATTCTTATTAAATCTTAAAGTAATAAATATCCTTGTTTAAAAATAGTTATAGTTATTTAATCTTCTCATAGTAAAGAACAGAACTAATAACTATAATAAGGTTGGTAAATACCCATAAGCTTTGTTTGATAATTTTTTTTCTTACACGTATTACATTAATTTAAATCTTTAATTTTCTTATAATATCATTTAAGTATGCTTAGTATTCAAGTAGCCTACATTTTGATAATTTGTTTATTTTAAAATAGCACCAAATAATTTTAAGAAATTTAAAATATCTGAACTTTAAAATATTGTTAACAAAAACAAATTGTGATTCTATGTATTTTCAATCAAAGAAAAGCTGAAAGTAATAATTTTATAGCCATTTAAGTCTTAAAACCTAATTTCGTCTTACATTAAGATACTTCAGTCTTAGATTTGATCTTCTGAAGGAGAATTTTAAACATGGGTTGTTTGACAAATATAGGCCTTAGTAAAGTTCATAAAATTCGCTTGTATAACAATAGAAAGGCTTTGCCCGCTTCTCCTTTCAGAAGATTTTATACAAAATATAAGCATTATTCACTTGTCACCAGGTATCAAACTCAGAAAATTTCCAAGTATTCATTTTGTCAGTTTTAAAGGATAAATCGTGTAAATCTCTTATCACTGAAACATGGCAGGTTTTAGTTCAGTAACAGTTTGTTTTAAAATTGATAGGATAAAGAGATCTTCTGGCTTTTCAAGATTTATGAAAACATTGTCTAGAAAATATTTAAAATCTAACAAGTCAAAGAAGAAGGAATCTATTCCTATAATTAAATTATATTTATGGACATTATTTTTCAAATTCTAAAATTGTAGAAAAAAATATTAAAACTTAATTTTCTATTAAAATATTAAAACAAACTCTCATTTTGAATATTTTTCAATTGATACATTTTCAGCTTTTTCGCTTAAAGTGATTGATTTATACAGAAATTCATGTATGGAAATTGTAAGCTACTTTCTAAATATAAAGTATATGCTTACTAAATATTTTGTTTTTGCAATTTCTTCAGATTTATACTTTAAAAATGTATATAATATTTAATTGTCATATTTTAATTATCTTCATTTAGAATTGTGAAACTTTTAATGGGGTTAAAACATCGACATAAAAAGATTTATTTATGTTTTCAATTCAAAAATTGAAACTTTTTTAGATATAAATTTTAATTATACATACTTGTACATTTCAAAAACATCAGATAAAAATTTTCTTAAGCAAAATAGTTATAAAAAACATCTATTTTTATGCATTATTTTTTCTAATTTAGAAACATGTTAGAACCATCATGTCATACAAAACTGCAAGCACTTAAATTAATAATTTTTTCCTAGAAGAGAAAAAGAGAGATTTTTCAGGTATTATTAATATAAATACATATATTTTAATACATTATTGAAACTTTATACACTTAAGATCATAGTTATAAAATGTAATACATAATATTCTACTTTTAATCCTGTTATATTCATTGTAGACTATGGATAAAATTTAATATTAAAAAAACATTTTTATAATGTATTTCAATGAAGGATTTTTTTAACAATTTCATCTAATGTTTTTTGTTCAAAATTGTTAAAACATTAAAACTAAATGTGATGTTACGATGATTACATAAGAAATAAGTGAGTTGTAATTTCATTAACATGAATATATTTCTAATTTTTGACAATTAATAATAATTGAATAAGCATTATCATGGTCATAACAAAGTTTAATTTAATAAATAATGTTCAATGAATAAAAACATCTTATTTGAGACACTTACATGATTCCTTATAAACTGTTATATATTTGTGTAAGAAGCAAACAAATTATTTTCTTATAAGTAATTTTATGGTTTACTATATATATTCTACTAAATATAATCAGAAGACTTTAATAGAAACAAACAGGCTATACATTTAACCTATATTTAAAAAAATTAATTATGGATAAAATTTAAAGATTTAGTTACTTTTCATACATCCCTGTTTTTACGAATGATTCCAATAGAGTTGGTTATATTGAATGTGGAGTATATTTTGAAAATAATTCATACGGTTATGGTTTTTACACTGTTTGTTCCATATAGTTCAATATACTCTCCTGAGGCTATAGTGTTGCGTTTATACTGATAACATGAGCATCTTAGAAGCATTAAGAAATATTGGCATACATTATCAGCCCGTAATATCTCAAATTTTTACCATCTTCGAAACTTTATGAAACCGAGATTATGAAATAATATTTTGTTGGATACCTAGTCACATAAATATATATGGGTATGAAAAAAAACAGATTAAATAACAAAAAATACATGACAATACTTTCAAGCTATTACCTTAGTGTGATTTGAAAACTTCTTGCAAAAAATTTATCCAATCCCAGTGGTTGGAGTTATGGAATTTACAAACTGTGAACAAATTACATTCCAAATATAATTCCATTGTCAATTTTGCTATTATGTATATCTGATGTAAAACTCACCCATCCGCGTATTAGGAGCACTCGTCTTGCTCATAAACACTTGTTTTTAAGTGATCCTAAGCCCTATTGTACTACATGCAACGCATCCTACACTGTTCGGCATATTTTAATTGACTGCCCTAATTTTAATCACTATAGTCTTGCCTGCTTTAACTGTATCTTTTTAATGTTACAAGATCTTGTTGGAGAAACTCCTCGCAAAAATCACTTTGAATTTTTACGTCCTATTAAATTTCTATATTGTATTTAGTGATTCGGTTTTTACATTATTTGCCAAAATCTTAAATAAAATTTATAAAAATTACTATGCAATTTGACGTGTTCTTGGCGCAGTTTGTCTTAGGCAGAACCTTGTGCTGTTAAACTTCACACAATCAATCAATCAGAAGACTTAAGGCCCCTGATATAAAATAAACAGGTTACATTAAACCGATTGAAAAAGTTAATTCCAAATAAATTTAAGTAATCATTCAAAATTTGAAATGATTTGCTTACAAATGCTGATTATACGAGTTATAATTTTAGGAACTAAAAACATAAAAATCATCTGTTAACTAAATAATCTCTTTTCTCAAATCACATATGCGTTTTAATCTTTGAAAATTAAGAAATAATCTAACCTTCATTTCATTATAAAATTTTATGTTAAAATCCAAAAATTTCTTAACAGTTATTATATGAGTTTATGAAGAAAATATTCAAAATGTAACAATTGAATTTTATTAAGATTAGATAACAGTTCTTAAAATTACAATTATACAACTCCCTTTTATTAATTTATTTATATATTTTGTTGTAATATCTTGTGTAATAACTTATTAGGAATATTTTTATATTCCTAATAATATTAATATAAGTAATAATAGAAGTAATAATAATAGAATAATAATAGAAGTAATATTTTTTAGAATTTAAATTAGCATAATTCATTTCTTTCAGTGAAGCTGATATATATATATGTGTGTATGTGTAATAAATTTCGTAGATGTCTCTTACATGAAAATTCGTTAAGAATCGTAATTTAACATTCAGTTAATTTTTATTCACATGTTGAAAAGACACTGGCATTTAAACTGTAAGGATATCTGTCAAAATTAGTTTATTTTGAATGTATCATCTTTCAATTAAAATAAGAGTCAAATTTCTTTTAATGCTTTAAACCTATTAATATAATTTATCTTATTCTCTACATTTTTTAAACTTTTTGTTGTTGTAAATTATTTAAATGTTCTTAACATATTGTGATACAAACTAAAATAAATCTGTTCTCCAACGTAATAAGAAAATGAATATTATAAATTTTTTTGAGCAGATGTTTCATCGTTGATTAAATATATCGTTAAAATATTTTAACTATTATCTCATAACTTTACTATAATTTTTGTAAAATTATTGTTGGGTAGTATTTGTAAGTAAATATGATCATAAACATATTCAGTTTCTCTACAATTAATGTCAGGCTTTTCAACCAGTTAAATATATAAATTTCCGACCATGTGGTATTTATTCAGCTAGATATGATTTGTAAGTGATTTAAATGCATATATGCGAAAAATGTCAATCACAATTTGATTCTCAAAAACTCTTAAAATAATTGAGATATTTACAAATCTATGCCATTTAGTCACAAAATAATTTAAATCTCATTTTACTACATAAAATTTTAATTTCCTTTTCCTTTTCCTTTTTAAATGATTTTCTTTTTAAAAAAATTCATATTTGCATATTATTAATTTCGAACAGTTAACTTTCACACCTTTAATATTTTTCTTTATCGTCTGAGCTTCTCATTTTACAATAAAATGGTTAAGGTCATGCGTTTTGAACTGCCAGATCAATTGACAAAACTATGCAAAATATTTATTTTGAAAAATTATAAATATTTTTGAAAACTTTTTTTTTGTAATGCAGATTATGCTATGGGCTCTAGCTGGATTCTTTTTTGAACTTTGTACTCTTGCTTAATTTTAACCGAGTTATGAAATCAAAGATATGTTCTACCTACCTTGTATCAATAGCCTGTGAATTCAATTCTCCTTGTAATAGAATGATGTATCTAAAAATGTAGAACTCTGAAAAGCAACTTAAAATATTCGTGTTAAAAGTCTCTGAAAAAACTATTTATCTGTTCAAAAATAGGAAAATTGTAAATATTTTATTTTTATTTTTCAATTGTTAAGAAATAATTATTGAATAATATTTTTATGAAAAATCAGAAACATTAATGAACAATATATTTTATAAATAATTTAACTATTTAACATATCTTAACTATCATAAAATTTTCATTTGAATAACTGATCACATTTCACTTTGAAATTGAATTAGAAATGAAATCCATTAAAATAGTTACACAATCATCTAAGAATTATATTAGCTCCAATTATTGCTTGGATAATTTATATTTATTAAATTAAAGCCTTTGCAAACTTTATAATATGAAATTTACTATTGTTAAGTAAATCAGAATAATTATTTGAAACAAGTTTTAATATTTCAATCAATTTATATTTCGAAGCATTATTTGCATCTCGAGCATTATAAATCATTAGATATGAGGGTACATTTATTAACAATGCTTCGTAATGTAATAATATAATCTAATATTTTAAATATATATGGTGCAGTGGATAAATAGATTGCATTCTGTGTAATAAATTATGTTAACTAATAAACTTATATGTACGAAATTTAACTTCTGAATTATTTATTTAACGGCATCTGTCGTAAGGTTATTTTCTATATATTAATTTCAATTTATCTAACTTTATAGATAGATTTATTTAAAATAAAACACAATATTTTTAATAAATTTTACTATAAAACACCACAGTTACCACACACACACAACACCTGATATACGTACATACACATACATACAAGTACCTATATATATATATATATATATATATATATATATATATATATATATATATATATATATATATATATATATATATATATATATATATATATATATATATATATATATATATATATATATATATATATATATATATATATATATATATATATATATATATATATATGTATATATATATATATATAACTTACTTAATTGCAAAATTAGAAAATTTGAGTTATTTTCTGGCAAGTTGTTATCTAAAGCTGATATATTTTGTTGTATATATAATTAATATATGATAATTTTTAAAGTTCTAATAATAATTCTCGGTTAATCATTTCATCGAAATATTACAAATGAATTATGCAAAAACCTGATGTCAAAGGTTAGAATAAGACATAAATTCAGATATAAGACAGATGATAATTAATGTGAATGTGAATAACTGAATAACTCATCTTCTTAGGTATCATAAATGGTTATTATTTTAATGGTCACTCACACATACGGCATATGAAAATGTATGACTTCAATTTAGATCTATACAATAAGTGAAAATAAACTAGAATTTTTGCTTCTTGGGAAATAAACTGTCTATATGAGAAAATGGAGACAAAAATAATTGGCTGGTGAGACTATTCTTAACAAGTCTGTAACAATGCGAGACATTTATTATGAATATTTCATATGTTCCTTCATAATAAATATATCAGGAAATAAACTAACTAATAAGGAAAAACATGCAAATAATAGAGATGGGATAGCTCGATTAAAATTTGAGTGACGTTGGTATGCGTTTTTAATGCTTCATTTCTTCTTAATGTTAAAAATAAATTATTTTATACGCTTTTGCTGCAGTACCTCAATTTAAATATAAACTTTTTTGGAATTTTATAAAAAGAAATTAAAATTAATACTTATGTTTGTTTTAATTTTTAAAAGAATTGTCTTTGCATTTCTAGTTTTGTAAAATAATTTATACTTATATCTATATTATAAATAACTATTCCTTTAACTACTTACTTCAAATTTGGAATAAACATTTGTATAAGAAATGCATGAGATATACGTTTATGATTATGAAATTTAGATGATTTTAGGATTCATTTGATTAAAAAATTATTTTTTTTACTTTTATTTAAAAAATATCACATTATTTAAAAACTAACAAATTAATAAATTACAATTAATAAATGTTTTAAATGTTAATACTTTTAGTAAGCTTTGAGATTTTGCAATGAGATTCCTAAGACAGCGATGAGATTCCTTTGAAATACTTAAGAAAATGTGACATCAGAAATATTTCAAATTAAACTTAATACTTACTAGAATAGTTTATAAACATTTATCAGCTGAGATATACTCTAATTTTTTAATAAACATCTTTATGTAATAACGTATATTAAAATAATTTTAAATTAAAACATGCATATAAATTTTGAAATATATGAAATATTCAATTTCATTAGTAAATGAAATATAATCAAAAATACATAAACTTTAACATTATGTAAAATACTAAAGATTGATTATTGGGAGAAAAAGTAAGATACCTAGCTCATTATAAATGCACTTTAAACTTAACTTCCCTTTTAATTAAAATCAATTAAAATCATTTTAATTTAATTAAAATCCATTAAAATCATTTCAATTTAATTAAAATCAACAACTTTAAAGGCCTCAAAATTCCTTTGCACATGTTAATTTCATTAATTATTTAATACTCTTTTTAACTCTTGCTTTTAGCCGCCCAACTTGTCTAGTGGTCAGCGTGTCTGACTGCGGATAGGGAGGTCCTGGGTTCGAATCCCGGTTTGGGCATGGACGTACTTTCTCTCTCTATCTATCCTGTCTTTGTCCTTTCCTTGTATGAATGTGGAGTGAATGGTTGCCTACCCTATAAACGGTACCTATGGCATGTGTGTACTGAGGAAGTCGGACTCCACACCAAAATATGATTCAGTTGGAAAAGTGGAGCAGCGCACCCCATATTTCCAGCCAGGCTGGCACACGACAACAACAACAACTCTTGCTTTTGAGTAACTTTTCAAGAGGGTTTAATTATATGTTATTCAAAATAATTTCTTACAAGCTACAATCGTTCGATAAGTCATCAAAACACAGCTTGATTAACTTCTAAATTTTACTTCTATGTAAGGCAAGTTAAATGAGGAAATTCAATTATCAGTGCACAAATTGAAAAAATGCGAATAATTTATGTTTCTAAAATGGCACTAAGCATTTTACGAAGGGGGATTTAATAGCTTGAAATTATGAATGGAAATGTGAAATATTTACAGTTCAGACACGTATACATACATTGTAAAACAAAAATTTAGTTTAATAATAAGTTTTATGTTTTGAAATTCTACCCTAAATGTTGTATAGAATATTCTTAAAAAATAAGATTATTTTTAATTTCGCAAACTAAATTCTTCTAAATAAAAAAGAATAAGTTACCACATCCTATTCTTTAGATATACAGAAAACAATTGTTCATTAGAGACACATATTAAGAAACTCTATATAATTTATAGTGGTTTCAATCATAAAAATAACTTTTTTTAAATGACTGTAAACAAAGCAATTAAATTCAAAAAAGGAATTTCTGTACTAAATATAGTTTTAAAATATTGCTTCGAAGTATAAAATTATTTAATTATGATAAATAATTTTTTCAATTTCATTCAATTATTTTTAAACGTCCTCAGAAATTACAATTTAAAACGTCACAAATAAAACTATGAATATATTTATTATGATACATTTTTACAATTTGTTAATTTAAATAATAAAATTAAGATTTTTTGCTTATCTAAAATTAATATTAACCTTTTGAAATGATGAGTCACAAATTCTTACAAAATAATAATTCATTAATAAATAAAATAATAATTCATTCATTAAACTACAAGCATAATATTTTATAAGTTTTAAATCAAACAGGATTTTTAAGCAATCTATTTGCTGTGGTTTATGTAAATTTATAAATCATTCTCTAACATTTCATGTAAAATGTTATATATTATCAGTGCATCAATTAATGTCCCATAATCGATATTGTTTATATATTTAATAATTAAAGTACATTATAAAGTAGTGGAATGTCAATATATATATAAAAGTTACAAAAAATGTTACTTAATTTAAGAGAAAATTAGTATTTTTATTGTATTCAATAATATAATGCTTCTGCTAAAGAAACTTTTTTAATAAATAGATGTATATATTTTCTCTCTCAAAATTTTAAGCGGGACACGGAGCTTGGTGGGTAATAGTATCGAACTCATGGCTGAAAATTTGAGAGTCCAGAGCCTCGGTGATCCTAACATAACTGTTCAATAGTTCGTGGATTCGAATCCCACCTTAGGCATAGATGTTTGTAGT
Source organism: Latrodectus hesperus (assembly GCA_037975125.1). Classification (NCBI taxonomy): domain Eukaryota; kingdom Metazoa; phylum Arthropoda; class Arachnida; order Araneae; family Theridiidae; genus Latrodectus; species Latrodectus hesperus. The sequence continues at coordinate 92,274,842 of CM075857.1, forward strand.
GGTTCGTAATCCACTTTAAGCCGTAAGTCCCGATCTAATCAGCCCTCGTGTGCAAAAAAATGACCGTTGAGCGACAAACAAACCAAACCTAACATAACTGTTACTTTCTCTACAACAGAATCGAGTAAAATAGAGTTTCATCGCAATATATTTCCCATGAAATAATGCTTTGAGAAATGTATTAACTCTTAAATAAAGCTTTTAGAAATAAACACAATTAAGTGTCCATTAAATTTATATGTAAGCGATTATTTTAATATAAACTTGTTTGTATTAATCTTCTGGTAAAGTGAACGACGATAATTTATCCACTGAATGCTTCACTATATAAATTATTTTCAATTCTGCCCTTCGTAATCACGACATTGAACAATTATAGTGGTGAAAAATACTCCTTTACAGTATAAAATTAATGTTATACTATATTTTCACTACAATATTAAAAGACATAGTTATTAATATTTATTGTATTCCTACTTTCTTTCCTTCTAGTACAGTTCTAAATTTAAACTTAAATAGAAAACTTTTTTATTATTTTACCAGTAATACTTTTAATATTAATCTCCAAATAGCAGAATACTTATAACATATATCTAATACATTTCCACTTCCAATATCTAATACATTTCCATAAAATCAATCTTCTACTTTCCTGAACCAAAGCCCATGTAGGCACAATAGGAAATGAACTTGCTGATTACAAGGCTAAAGAGGCATTTGTAGATACAACTTACCTATAACATATTTAAAATTGCTTTCTTCGCACCTCAAAGTTAACAAGAGGCTTCTCAATATTTGGCAACATTCATGGGATAACCAAACTACTGGAAGATGGATCTAAAATCTTTTGAAAACTATGTCCGCTGAGTATTTATCTACACATCCTTTTGTCAATTACTTGCTAGCAAATCATGGATCATTCCCCGTATGTTTTCATGCAGTAAAGAGGGCACCAGATACGAACTGCTCATGTGGATAAACAGGAATTTTATTACATTATTTCAAAGATTTCCAAATAAAAAGACATTCTTCTCACACTGACGCAGCCTTCATTAAATTCTGCATCAACAATACATATAGAAGGAACAAAAGAGAATCTCTATTCTACAACTCCTCTCCACTAAAGAGATTATACAATGTCCAGAAAGACAAACGTAAAAATATCACCAAGCACTGGATTTTCCAACAGATTCAGACTAGTCTTAAATTGAATGAATTTTACTCGTACAACTCATTCAATATATTCAAAATTTCCTATAAATTTTAGTTACTAATGTCTTAACTTTCATTTTTTAAGATGATATATTTTGTATATAGTTATTAGATGAATGGGTTTCATTTTCTTTTCCTATATCGTTTTTCACTATTTAATATCTACCACTATTTTCATTTTAATGGTATACTTTTATTTTAATATAATTAGGCATATTAAATTTATTCGCTTCAAGAATTGTGATGCAGAACATATTGCTTAGGATTCTGTAGGATTTGATACCACGCCACTGTGTGTAAAAACATTTTTTTGAATTATAGCTGAAGGAGGTTCTTGAACGACACACACGATACCAGGTAGAAAACGCTAATTGCTTTAGTGATGTTAAAGAAAATATACCAGATAACTAATTGGTAAAAACAGGGGTTACTTTACATCGTTATCTCTCTATTTATCCTAAAATAATAAAGGTAATACAAAGAGTTTTTAAAGTTTTTGAAATTATTAAGAAAAGAAATCATGTAGAGAATAACAATTAGTAAAGTACTTTATCTTCAAAACAAACATATTACGAAACTAAACTACTCTTATATATAAAATATAGGGACATATTTTATCATCAAGAAAAATTTATTAAGAGACATTTAGTATTTTATCAATGTGAGTTAATTTAAAATATTATATTTTAAATTAATTACACTATTAAAATTAAATTACTTATCCAGATATATTTAAATACTTAATAATTAAAATATAAATTGAGCAAAAAGAATCATCATATCTATAGTAAGTATGTGACAAAAATAAGTTATCATTTAAATTTTAAAAGTTAGTTATAAACATTAAGATATATTTTCTTATCTTATCATCGAGAGTTATAAAAGTTAAAAGACTGAATTTATTACTTTTAATTCCTGTTAATCTGACACTTTTTTGAAAATTTAAGCTCAAACAAAAATTATTATACAATTTTAAATCGATGTTGCAGTGCACAAATGAAGTTAAATTATTTTGAATCAAAATGAACTTTTGTAATGAAAAGTGTATTGTTGTGTTTGTCAGCGTTTTCTTTCGTAGATTTGTAAACAGAATAGTTAATGTTTAAAGGATAATCTAACCATTTATACAGATGATCAAAATACTCATATTGATAATAATTTGGAAAAAATTTAAGTATAAGTTATATTTTTAAATAACCATGTGCATAGTATACTCGATTATTGGTTTATTTTTAATTCACAATTTTTCATTTACAAATTAATATTTAAAATTGTAGATTACTGTAAACCAATGCTGCCTGAAAATTATTTCGCCATGTTTTCGGCTGTCATTTTTTATTTCGAAATCTTTAAATATAACCATTTATTACTCCGCTTGAAACTTTTGTTAAGTGTGATTCATTGGTAAGTGATATGCTTTCTTTCCACAAGCATCGCAATAGAAAGAACATAGGAAATATTTTGTGAGAGTATAGATTATCTTAGCTTTATTTTCATCTAGATCAGTAGTACTTAAGTAACTACTTTGTACATACATTCTTGTGTTACAAAGAATGACCTAGAACGAAATCCTTTAGTGAAAGTAAAAAAATGGAAAAAGAAACTAAAGTGTACAAAACTAAAAGCCAAAAAAATAACAATGTATTTCTGGTGAATATATCATTATTCCTTTATTTTTCCACTCTTATTTTTTTCTTAAATTTATGAATAACATGTTTGCTATTTATGATAAATTTGTATTGCACAAAAACTCCTTTATAACATATTTTGTTATATCCAAGAAAGTTATATAAATAAGCTCTTTCAATTATTTTCGATAATTCAGTTATCCATGATCACTTTTTAAAAAGAATAAAAAATTTTACTATGATAAATGTTTTATAGTAAAACATTTAAATTGGGTTACTTTATACTTCGTTTTATTTTTATTTTTTTTAAATAATCAAAATTTAAATAATTAAGGAAAGTTGAAATTTAGATTTCAGAAACAAGCAAATTTATGTGAAAATAATTCGTTGATTCTTTTGAAATAGTCGAATCATTCAATATTTCGAGCTGCAAACTAATATTTACTTTTATTTAATATTATAAAAAATATTGAAATTAAAAATTTTGCCCTTATTTTTAAATATTTCAGAACACTGTGAACTTATGTGTAATTTGTTCCATTTAAATTCATTGCTTATTGTCCAACTTCTCTTGGTACCATTTTGTAATATTGCGTGATATTCATTTAAATCTTATTACAACCCTTTATAATATTTTGACAATTTTTAAAATAGCTTATTCTTGAAATCAATTAATTTTTAATCCATGTTTTACTGGAATCTATTAAAAAGTCAATACCTACATAATATTCTTTTATATCACTTATTTTAATTTCTTTTTAAAAATGTGATATTCTTTTTAAATTATATGTAGTACTCTGAATTTATATAAAACATACGTACTAAATTCGATTACGCTCGATAAAATATTACGACAAATGCCTCGTTTAATGCACTTCTCTTTAGGAACTAGCTATTTTTTATAAGAATTAATTAAGGTACAGAAAAAATTCCTTGATATACTTAAAGCAAAATAGAGATAAGTAATAGCTTTTCCTTTTAGCATACTTTTTCTCATAAAAGCATAATATAATTAAATAGTATTATTTAAGCTTTCTAAGTTAAAAGAAATAGGATTTTTCTAATTTGTAAATGATTTCATAAAGGCTTGCAGAATTGTACATCAATACATTTTGCTTTAGCAACTTTATTACTAAACAGTTTATTATTTGGAGTTATAAAATGCATATATGCAAACTTGTACATAATATGTCAAAAAATACATGCTTTAGAATTATATTATCTTCATTTAACTTCGCTTTAAAAGCAACAAGCAACGTTGTACAAATGCAGATAAACATTTTGAGTAATTTTGAATCTAAAATGATTATCAGAATACCAAATTACAATGCAAATTCTTACTTCATCTACAGGAGTCTCCTTTGAGCTAATGCCTTGGGAATGTATGTGATTATTGAGCTTTTTTGATAAGTTCTGATGTTTGGAATAACAAGTTTAAGAAGATATCATAGCTAATCAAAGGTAAATGTTATGCAAAATAATGAAAACTTGGAATTATCTTCTAGATGTGTGATGCTACAGTTATTAAAATGCATGTTTACAATGATGATAATAGCTGAATAATCGATATATATCTTAAACAATACAGATATCTTAAACAATACAGATATATACAATTTATATAAATTACCTTTGCAGATTTTTTAGGTACAACTGTATTTGACTTGTAAAAGTTTCCAATAACCCGATTAGTCTTTATGCAATATCTTCTTTTATTTTTAAGATTGAAAGTTTTGTTGAAATTAGATTCACGGTCTAAGTAGATAGATAGTACGGTCTGAACATATAAACTCTTTATCACATTTTTGAACATACAATTGTGAAATTGAAGTTTTTGTATACTTTATTCAGTTAATTTGAATTTCAATGTTCTTTACAAATTCTATCCTTTAATTACCTTTAATGGATTTGTAAAATAAAATACTTTATACAATTAAAACATATTTTAGCTTTTTACACATGATTGATTTTTTTTACTTAAATATTTCTTCTATACAATCTAATTAACCACATTCATTCGAAGCCTGTATTTTTCTAATTAATATATTTAAAACATACTTAATATTTGAATGCATTAATTTCAACACCTAAGCGCATTTTTAACTACTTCTTAAGAAATCTTTTATTTGGTAATGGATACTTTTACTGAATTTTTCTTTAACTTATTTTAAAAGCGAATAAAAAACATTCAGTGAACATTCAATGAAAACGGCATTATTCAAAATTAATCGAATTATTTTTGATTCAAAGTTTTCGTAATTTGCTTTTCATAAAAGACTTTACATTTGGCAGAATTCTTCCTTTTCTCATTTATAATAGAAATGAGTAAAAAAACTGAAAAGAAAATTTTCGCTTGCACATGTAAAAATAAATTTCTAAATTTTTTCTTAAATAAATGTGAGTATTACCTATCCACATTTATTTAAAACATACATATTATTCTTTTAAATATGTGATATGAGCTGCTTATTTACTTTCCACGTAGCTTATTTACAAAGTAAATATTTTTAGCAAATAATTCATTTTCACATAGTAACTTACTAGTGTGAAATTTTATATAATCTTTTGGTATCCCACTTATCTAATAGAAAATATATAACACTATTTTAAAATAATAGTTATTATACAATATTATTTTTTCAAAATACGTATTAATCCTGTGTATTTTAATTTAATAATTTTTAACGTAAAATTAATATAAATTATGTCGAATTGAATAATAACTTATTACAAACAACAAAAATTTATTGATATACATTAAAAAGCTTAAACTAATGTTCTAAATAACTAATATGCTTGAAACGGATTTTGGTATGAATTAGATCACATATCGCGTAGCGGACATATTGGAAACTAACAAAATCTTGGATAGAGTCCAACAATTGTTTTAAAGACACTCTGAACAGCACTCGCCGAATTTTTAGCTCTCGGGAAACTTTTCATAGATACGTGGGATGAATATTAGCTTAGATTTTGTGAGTATCACAAAGGATAAAACGTGGAAAACTCCTTCTTCCTGATCCTGACGAACATGCGTATAGAAATCTAAATTTTGCATCCCCTGCGCATTATTCAGCAGTGCCTGGAATTGTAGGTAGAACTTTTAGCTTCGAAGAGCAAAATCCTACCACTAAACTACAGTGATACTGTTATAAATTAAATAACATTATCAGTATGATATTAAGTGATAGTAAAAACTCATAATCTTTCGTGTTCTCTAATATGTATTTTCATCGGTGACAGTCTAAAAATAGGTAAAATTTAATACTTATTAGAAAGTACAAAACAGAGTACACGCAAATCAAAAATTTATATTAAAATTTAACATTTAAAATGCAAAATTCTAATTTTTCATAAATAATAGCGATATTTCATCAAATCTAGTCTAATGTTTCTTAATATAATTTAAATCTCCGATTTACACAATAAGCAAAAAAGCTTATATGTGCAAATATGAGATTTAAATTAAATAAATTTCAACCAAAAGCAATGAAGAAATGAAATTTGTGTGATTAAGCAGTATAACACATATTGGTATAGCGAGCTTGTCTTGTCCAAGTGTCATAAGTAACAACTACAACATATTCTTAAAGTAAGAACACATTTTTAACAAGATTAAATCAATTTATAAAACCTTCTGAGCTTTATCAATTGTTTTGGAAAGATTAATTTAATACATGATAACTGAATTAGAATCATGGTATATAAGAAATCAGCAAAAACTACATATCTTGTGGTAAGATAAAGCAAAATACAATCAAGTGAGTGCATGATATTAATATATATTATTATAATTATATAAATTATTTTAAACTGTATTTTTCCATTTTGGTGTTTTATGCATCTATGTTTCTTTGCTTTATAAAAAGGAATCTTTTCGCACAATATAATGGAAATGACTATTTGGTGTATTTTAAAGAAACCATTATTCCATTCTTCAATTTTTTTCCATTTTAATTAACTAATTGCAATAGTTTTCCAACTTATTTTATTATTTATAATGCATACTTAATGATCTCATATTACATTTCTCATTATACGATTATATGGGAATAAATGGTGTGATTTTCCATGAGAAAATTGTGAAAAATATTACAAAAAATAGATAGGAATGTTGTTAGAATCTTACTATCCCAAAGTATTACACTTTTAAAAATAATTTTCTGTGCAATTTTCCAAAATATACTGATTGAGGATTAATGTGTTATATAAAAACTTGTTCTAATTTTAATGCACGTTAAACAGCTAAATTAAAACAACCTGTGTTATGTGTATTATATATACCACTTCATGATGTCTGTAGTCTAAGCTCACTAAACAAATTTATTTTAATCTGTTTCCACTTATTAAAAAGAAAAAAATATGTATCGGCGCATTGATGGATTTATTTCTATGTCCTAAGTAATGTAAATTATAATTATTATTTCTGGTTTGTTTGTCAGTTATGCACACAAAGAGAAATTGATCTAGGAATTGAAAGGAAATTCCGAACTTTAAAAACATTTTTCACTCTCTTTTAGGAGTTAAACTCATTAAATTTTGAGCTGAAAGACAGAATGATAATCATTCATGCATACAAATTATTGTTAGAATAATAAAAAATTTTCACAACATCTTATTTTTCTGTAAAGGGATGGGAATCTAATTTAAATTTCAAGTACGTTTATTCGTGATTAAAAAAATTGAAACATAACACTACATTGAGTTATAAGAAGTAATTTCAAATGCACAATTTCTTTTTTTATTATCACTAATAATACAAAAAATAAAATTACTATAAATAAAAACCATTTCCAGAAATAATTTCTGGTTGAAAAAATGTTTTTTTTTTATTCTAGGATAACCACATTATGCATAAATTGTCTGCGTACTTAAAATGTTCTGTCAGTGATGATTCTTCATATAAACTTAATTTGATTTTTTTTCATCTTCAGAATCTTCTTTTAGGAATATTATGTCAGGGAAATTAACGATACCGTGAGTAATGCTCGTGCTTTTTTTCTTTGCTTTGGAAAAAGGAATGTCAAATATGTTTTTATGCTTATTATTTTTTTCACCCTAAAAAAATGCCTCGAAGGAACTGAGAAAAAAATTAAATAGGACATTTGCTTCAATTTTTTTCTCTGAATCTAATTTTTGTTTATGGAGCTACTTTCGTTTTTTGTTATTGTTGGTTATCATGAAGCTGCTTATGTGCATTTGTCAAATTGAGCCTACTTTTTGTAAAGAAAAATATTTTTTCACTCGAAGATAGAGTGTAATTGTATGCTTAAATAAGAATATTTTTAAAGTTAGTAATTTTCGCAAAACTTTTATTAAATAGTTTCTTAGATTTCTCAGTAACAATAAAAAAAACACACAAAATTAAAATTCAATATAAATATTAGAAAATTAGTTTTGCAAAAATTTTTACTTAATATAAATACTAAGCCCACTTTTAACGACTCTTAAAATAAGAATATTTAAATTTATTAAAAAATAACTTTCTCATTTAAATATCTTTTTAATACAAATATAATAATAAGAACACAAATTTAATATCCATGCAACTTCCTTCTTTATTACTTTTACTAATAAACAAACTTAGTTTCATGGGAATTATTATAAATACATATTTTTTTAAAATATATATGTAATATCAACGGAAACATTACCCCTCCAAAGTTTTATCTTGTCAATTTTAAAAAAGAAGCAAAATGCTATGAAAACAATTACAATTTTAAAATTATTTTGAAATCACTGTAATCATTGTGTCATAGTTCTTTTCTCATTTTTAATATTTTGTCTATGTTATTTGTATTTGATTTTGTGTATGTTAGTTATACATCCTAAATATCTAATTTTAAATGTTATGAAATAGCAATAGATTTGGTGATAAAATTAAAATTTGAAAATTAATTTGAGCAAGTAAAACATTTTAGAAAATAATTAACATAAAGCATCCAAATGACCTGTCTCTCACTTCACATTGGACACAATTATTATAGAAGAACGAAAAATTTTGAAAAGGATAAGCTGATATTTCATTTTAACAGCCATTAAGTAATGGAAATGAATTCACCCATTGTTTAATGGCTGCACTAATATTTTAATTCTATTAAACTCTTTTAACAACTTTCATGAATTGTATTGAAATTTTAATGCAGTTAATAAAGATTCATTACATTTCATAAAATTGATTGTTGGAAATTTTTAGATTCCATCTTATGAAACATATGAATTCTTCTCCATTTCTGTGTGAAAATTTCCAGCAAGATGATATGTTGCAGAGAATTAATAACTCTCTTACAACATGTTTGAGCTGTTAATTAGTCCAATGCGTTGTTTCTAAAAGTTATACGTCTGTATGACTACGAAATGAATTTACCACCACGTAACTGGCAGCTTAACAGCTGAAGGTGTTAGAGTAAGGCTACCAAAAACCACCATATAATACCGACTTCTGAAATGAATTTTCATTGATCGTATTTCTTATTTAAGAGTCACAAAGAAAAAATTCTAAATACTCTCAAACTCACAATTCGAAAAAAATACTTGTTGGATGCAGAATCACAATACCCGATTTTCATTGTTGAGCAGTGGCTGGATCAAATTTTTAATCTACGACTTCAAAATTCGTATTCTTCTCACAAAGTAAGCTGAGGCCTTCTAAAGTAAATTTTAACATGTACATGCTTTACTTATAGTTTTTACAAGAAATTGTGCGGCTCACAATCTATTAGATAAGTTAAACATAATTTGCTAGTCATATACTCACAAGCCTTTGTTTTCATATTTCAAATTTATAATTAAAATTAATGCCATTTTTACGGTAAAAAAAATAACTATTTTACTTTAAATTATAAAATTATATATTAAAATTGCCTTTTTGTTTGTTTTTTTAATGATTTAATTCAATGCAGTATTTCTCTTCAAATTTAATAGTAAAAAGTTGTGGAAATGTAAATTCATAAATATTTCATATCATGTATTTAAAAAAATTAATTGAAATTTTAAATCAAAACAAAAATGCTACTTCAATTAAACATGCATAAGTAATAATATTATTAATACATATGTATGGTAAGAACGCACATACATTTCCTGGCTTTTATTTGAAATTGCACTTATGCTTATAACTGTACATTTACTTAATAACTCTAGCACACATTATATTGAATCATTGTTTATAAATGTTTTTTTAATCTTTCCGACAATCACGTTTATTGGCAACTTAACATCATATATTAATAATTCTGTGAGTGAAAATTTCAAGATAATCATGCAATTATAGTTACAAATTAATGCATTATTAGCATAGTAAAATTTAATGAAACATTTCACTTCATAACAAGTATAAATACATCTCAACATTACCCTTAAATTCATCTTTTTAATAATTCTCTATAAAATTTTTGAAAAATGAAACTTTTGAGTTATTTTTAAATAGTTTATCAACTTTTAATAGTTTATAATGCAAATTAGAAAGCATTAGGTTAGATTTTAATATTTATTTTTCTTCTTACCATATAATTTTCATTTCACTTTTAGAAAACTACTGAATTACATATTCATTTCAAAGGAATATGCAGCCTGTAGTAAGAAATGACCTTGAAATATTGATATTTAATACATATAATTAATTTTTTTTTTCATTTTTCACTATAGTTATTAGCTTACACGAGGACTGCAAATTAAGTAATGGCAACATAGGGATAAATCAATTTTAATAAATTTACAAGTAAAATTGCATTACATTTCTTCTATGTAATTGAAAAACAAAGCTAATAACCTTTTGCCAAATGTCGGGAAGTCGTTGTAGATCAGTTGCAAGGTGTTAATTATTGATATGAGCGATCGAACGCCCTACTGCGTGGAGTACAGATGAAACGTCATGAAATCGGTGGACCTCGGAGGTGTTCCTTCAACTTCAGAAACAGATCGAAGTCACAAGGGCTCATATCAGGTGAGTAGATAGGGTGTTTCAGTATTTCCCATTGCCACCGTCGCAATAGAAAGTGACATTGTTTGCGACAAGGCAACGAGCGTTGTCATGCAATACGATAGGGAGATTGTTGTGCTATAAACGTGGACGTTTGGGCCGCTTAGCCGGGCGCTGATGGTGCTGTAGAAATCGGCACTAGTAATCTGCGTTGGCAGTTTGTCCTTCAGGTACAACATGTATAAGAATCACACCGTCCCAGTCGTATGCCACAATCAGCATAACCTTCACCCGATTAAATTTCTGTGGACGTGGTGAACCTTGGTGACGCCGTACATTTGGTTGACGCTTTAATTCACGCTCATAGGCTCGTGTCCATGTCTCATCCATGGCAAAAATACGCTGCAGAAATGCGTCTCCTTCATTGCGATATCTCTCCAATTTGGTGCCAGACAGAGCAATTGGTGACATTTCTGTACTTCGGTTAGTCGATGTGGAACCCTGTGGAAAGCAATTTTCCTCATGGTGAGAGATTTCTTCACTATGCGCCACACCGTTTGATGACTCAGACCAACTTCTAAGGATAGTTCTCGGACATTCCATCGGTGGTCTATGGCAAGGAGACCACTTGGGATGTCAATCTGCTCCCGAGGAATGGAAGGCCGATGTATGCGTTGCAGATTCACAGTCTCATTTTGACCCAAAACCCATCATGCTATTGTCCTATACGGTAAAGTATTTGTGCGACAGGCTTCCACTCATCTTCAATAGCATTCTGTTGCATTTTTGCCAAGGCCAACCTTGATTTCAAGCTACGACCACTGATCATCTTTTGAAAACTTGCTTTAGAGCGACTGAAATTAAACTCCTCACTCTAACCGTGACCTTCGAGACTACAGGCCTGCTTACTGAAGAAAATTGGTTGCATGAGTCATCACATTTGGGGAGACTCTCAGAGCGACTGGTGAGTGTTTACAACTCCATGATCGTGGATTATTCATAAACGTTTGAGTAAGAAGATTTGTATGCAAGAAAGAACATTGATGTAATAATCACAAACAAAGAATTTCATTTAAGGTGAGTGGGAAAATGTTTATACTTTATCTTTTTAAAAATTACATTATTTAAAATTTGTACTAATTATCATAATTGCTAAGCCTTGCGTGCATTGTTCTCAAAAAGTAGATTATTGTACTTGGTATACACATTCCAATATTAATTTGCTGAATATTTAATTTGGCCATTATTAAATTCATGAGTGCTAAAGATTTTATTTATTGAATTATTTTTTCATGTTAAGATAACGATAGTTTAAAAAAAACTACTTGTATTGAACATCTTATAAACTTATGTTTTGAAACTAAAATATTCATTTCGTAATTTGTGTATTTGTAATTTCATAATTTTGGACATTATTAAGTTCATAAATGTGCTAAAGATTTTATTTATTGAATTATTTTTTCATATTAAAGTAATATTAAGATAACGATAGTTTGAAAAAAACTACTTAAAAACTACTTTGAACAAATTTAATGTTTTGAAACTCTTAGTTTCAAAACATAAAATTTATTCATTTCATTATTATTTCTTAATTTGTGTATAATTATTATACATTATTCATTTCTTCATTTGTGTATAGTTATTGTACTGTATAATGCATCAAGTTTCTTCACTAATTGAATAGTAATTAGTTCAGCAATAGCGGAAAAGATTTTACGATAAAAAATGTTTGGAAAGATGATTAGCTAAACACATATTATCTCAAAACTAGTGTAGTTTATTATAAGAATATATTTCAAATTATAATGTTTTGATGTGTTGAATTATTTCATAGTTATAGAAACTAAACAAAGCTAAAATTAAAACTGAATATTAAGTTATTCGTTCCTAAATTTGAATCTGTGAGTAGAACATTGTTTGAAGAGGTATCTTACAAGTCATTGGTTATTTAATATTCATTACGAAGGGAATATTTAATAACACAGTTGATATTGTTTAATAATAAATTTTAATAATGCAATTGACTTTGGAATCATTCGAGGGGAAACTTTATTATTGCATATAAATATAAACATAATTATAATGTCTTCAATTCTGAAGTCTCAGAAATTACCTGGTGCAAATGTAAATATATGAATGAGTGTCTAATAATATTCTTAAGAAATAGTTTGTTAAATTTAATGTAAATGTTGAAATTTATAGAAAGCTATGAAAAATCTTCTGTCATGAAAAAACATTTTAGAATTTTTACTACTATTACTTCATAATTCAAAGAAAATATTGAAAAAGGACATTATAATGTAGTTGAATTAAAATAAAAATTAACTTTATATTTTAAGATTATTTCTAGGAAAACAAGTATTTTTCATTTATATCTTTTTAATTTATATTAATATTTTCTTTATATTTTTTTCAGGTGCCAAACTCTTGTTGTACAATGAAGCAAATAAAGTCCATGTATTTGGATTTCCAAAGGATGAACAGCTGAAACAAAAATGGATAAAAACTATTCCTAGAAAGAATCTTAATGTAACTAAAAATGCAAAGGTAAACTATTATTCCCCTCTTTCATAACTCAGAAATATTTCTATTAACATTTCTTAACAAGAGATATATAAGCTGTTTTTGTAGTCCTGTTATTGATTATTCATACCTACTAGTATTGGTTATAATACTATGTAGGAACAGTTATAATTTAATGTTATTAATTCATAAATTATTGACAAAGTAATAATATGATGAAGTTTCTACTATATATTTAGATACATAGACCTATATTTATAGGTGTTTGGTTCAAACTCATTTTGATGCATTTCGTATTTTAGGTTTGTGCAAGGCATTTTGTTGAAGAAGATATTGAATCTACCCCATCATTTTTTAATAAAGAAAGTGGTGAAAATTTAACTGCAAAAATTAAAGAAACTTAGATTGAAGGAAGGTGCAGTACCGTCAATATTTCCCAACTGCCCTTCATATTTGTCTGCCACCATTAAAAGTGTGCGTAGTGATCCTGACGAAAGAAAACGGTTGTTGGAGAAGGAGCACATTAACAGAACCAAATTAAACAGTATTTCAAGCAAAGAAAGGGAATAATAATTAAAATTATGAGGTCATCTACTAATACTCTTCTTAATAATTATAAACTTAAAAATGATATTTATCAAGGAAAATCAAAAATAAACAAAATAAAATCTATCAAGCCTGAAAGTAAAAGGAAATAAAAAACACTAACAACCAACAAATTGTGCATTATAAATAACAATACTTTTTTTATTTCATGTGCATAACTGCTTTTACTTCTTAGGTATTTAAATTGCATTTAATTTTAATAAAAAAGATATAATTTAGAAAGTCTATATACGTAAGTTATTTTTAAAATCTTTTAATTCTTTTGTGTTTTGTACTGGTCTGTATGATTATTGTACTGGGTAAATTTATTGGGGGGAAAATATAGCTGTAACAATTTACATATCATCTAAAGGAAAATTATTTGGTATTAAAGAAAGGTGCTTATAAACATTTTTTTTAAATTTTAATTCCCATGCAAATGTTTTTGAAATATGTTAACTTTGCTGTCTATGTACTTTAAAATCATAATTGTTTTCTTTTATTACTCTGTTTAAAATTCTCTATAATTCCATAAAATTTTCTTTTTCATATATCTCTTACCAATTTTTTAATAAAATTTAATGTATGATGTATTTTATGTGTAATGAATTCATTTCATTTTATGTATAAATGGTTTACAAAATAAAAATATTTCTGTGAAAATTTGTGTGTGTTCTTTCTTCATTTTATATATTATTTACAAAAATAAATTTTTTTCCTTTAAAATTATTCTTAAAAAATGATGAAATTAATGTTTCAGATTGGAAAAATAAAAAATGTTTCTTTCACAATATAAAAAGTATTTGTGATATTACCCTTTTTTAATTACATATATTTAAATAATAAAATTTTTTAACGTTTTTATACGCAGTTATCTTTAAAACTACAATTCAAATTTGTATTTTAATGAAATAATTTTGCATTTTAAATGTAGTATTTTAACTTAGAAAAAAAATAAATTTTGCTTATTAAAAGGAATAGGAAAAAGATCAAAACATTTGAGATTTAGAAAATTTTAAATATTTAACAATAATGAAATCATTAAAAAATTTTCTAAATCCGCAGTAAATGAGCACCGAAAGTAAAACTTCTGTATTTCCAAAAGAGTTCTCTCCCTTCTTGTGATGACTCATAATCCCAGTCAGCAGGCTTTCTTATTCTCGAAGGTCACGCTCTAACGCCACACAACCACTCTGCAAATCATCCAATTTTTATATTCTACACATCGACAACAGTGGCCCCTCACCGCTCTCATATCCTATTTGCGCATGCCCGCCCTATTGCGAGTTTCAAGGTTACGTTGTTATTATTTAATTTTCAACACTCATATTTTTTGTTATTTATAAATAATTTTAATCATCAATGTTTGACTCATATATATATATATATATATAGTAAATAAAATACAGAACATTAAATCAAAATAATACGATACCAATTAATATATATTTCAGGCAATCTAACCAGCGCAAAATCAATTGAAGAGAGATAGGCCAGTATAAATAAAATACAACATGAAGAACAATAAAACTAAAAACTATTAAGACAAAATTTGAAAATTACTGACAAAAATAAAACAATATACAATACAATAATATAGAATAAGAATAGGGAAAAGCAATGAGACCACGTCTTTATCAGGAAGGGCTATGAAAATTAAACATTCTTTTCTGACATGCACGAACGACATATGTTTAAAGATCTTCAAGAAATTCCCCCGAAGAGTGTTAGCACTAAAAGAGAGAAGCATAAGGATATTTATACCAAAAATTAAAGTAAGAAAGTATATCAAAGCAAAGTAAACAAACCCAAAATGCATGTAATAATAGATATAGTTTCAAAATATCAATACCAGCAAATCAGAACCTGTTTAAATATTGGAATAAAGTTAAAGTTTCCAAAAGTAAATTTAAAATTGGGATAAAGATGTAGTTGCCAAGAGTGATCTGAAAAATTACGAGTTAAAATATTCAAAAAGGTAAAGTAGTCAAGAAACCTACAGTAAATTTAAAATTAAATAATGCTTAAAGAGATTTAAAGTAATTTAAAGTGAAAGTAGGTGTTTTCGGGAATGTTATAAGAACTTCAATGCTTGGGTGAACCTTCTATAGTTGTAAAAACTAAGCATTACTTCAATCTTACAAGTGATTCCCTACTTCCCACATATTTTAAAATAAAATTGGCTGGAATATTATTGTCTATATGAAAGGATTAATTAAACGTTATATTTGGTTTTTAGAGAATTATGAAGTGAATTTTTAGTGAATTAATTATGATTGTTGCAATTGCGATTTAGTTTACTAAATATAATATTCCTATAATTTTTAAAGAAATATTGGAGTTCCAATATATTAATTTGTTGACCTTAAATTTAAGTTGATATGTTTTGTCAAAACTATCGACATAAGTAATCGAATCTTTAATACTGATAAATAAATATAAATATTCAGCGCTAATATCAAATAAATTTATTTGAATTATAGTAAGTTCATTGGGGTAAATAGATTTACAAATATCTTCAAAATTTGAATTGTTGAAAATAATAAAATCGTCAATATATCTAAAAGCAAAAGGATACTCAAATAAAACTTCTTTCAAAATAATGTAGAAACAGATCAGTAAGTACTCTTGAAAAAGTAGATCCTAGTGGAATACCACAATTTTGAATAAATATATCTACACCTTTATAGATACAATTATTAAAAATACGTAATTTAACCAAGTGATTTCTGTATTCAAAATCAACATTTAATATAGATTTTTATAATCTTGAAAATAGAAATACAGTACATCACTTAATTTATCAATTGGTATGCTAGTGAAAAGTTCTTTAAAATCAAAGGAACTAAAGCAATATATACTGTTACTTAATAAAAAAATCTAAAACAGGTCTATTATTGTTAATAATCCAAATTTCTTCAGATTTAACGATATTTTCTAGTATATTGTTTAAATACTTCTCTCTATAATAATACCAGATTTATTCATGTAAGATGTAGTTTCACAAGTAATATATCTGAATTTTATAGGAAATTTATGAAATTTCGGAATAGTTATCAAATAAAAAAAATTTAATTTATTGTTTATTATATTTAAAACCAGAATTTTTATTAATGATATTAGCTGTGGAACTTAAGGGTTTTTATATTTTGGAATTCAGATTTTTTTTTATCACAAAAATTCATATTTATTTGAGGCCTTATCAACAGGTGTAACAATGAAGTTGTCTTTAAGGTTCTTAATAACAACTTTTAATGGGGCAATTTTAATACCAGGAAATGATAAATTATTATCAAAAAATAAAGCATTTAATTTTATTAAAGAGTTTTGACATCCAAGTTGCAAAAATATTCAATAGGTGTATCATAAAAATTTTAAAGATAAATGAATCAAGATTATTTTTTAAATTATTTTAATTATTTTAGATCCATTTATTTGAAAAATTGGTCTGTATTTAGTTCCCTTTAATATTTCTTTAAGTTTATAATCGTTAACAATATTTACAATTCACCTGTAATGATGTGTCCAAAATCAGGCTTAATAAAAGTTTTGAAATCATTATTAGCAAATACATTTGGTGAGTTTTCTAAATATGGAGGTATTTTTGCCAAATTATTTATAATTAAATACTTTACATCAAAAAGAATTATCGTAAGAATATGCAAAGTTTGACAATAACATCTTCTATGTTAAAAATATTATGCAAGCCATTAATAAAACTATTGAATTTAACTCTTCGGTCACATTTTTCATTCAATGAAAAAGTCTTTCCAGAGGTACTTCACAGAAGAAATTGTGAAACTATATTACAAATGCCCAATCAATTTAGAGTAGTTGAATTTTTGAACCGTTGAACAATGTATTAACAATTTGAATTCCAATTTATTTGAAGCTTCAGGAATATTACATTCAAAACATTTTTCCGTTTTCCTTTCATTAGTTGGAAATAAAGTAAATTATCATCTTACTCCTTATAAATTAAATTTAGTAATCATTTACTTGATACTGTCAATTGCTTCTAAACGACATAGGCACAAGCAATGTTATTTCAATTTCGATCCTATTTCTGTATTTATACTTTAAATTTTATAGCATTTTATTCATCAGTCTGTGAAAACATTTATTCATATCACTTTTTCTTCTAATTTTTTCCGTGTTTCTACTTATTATTCTTCAACTACATCAATCCATTATTCTTCTATAGCTCTCTAATTCAGTTATCCATTAAGTTAATTTAATAACCTAATCTTTCATTAGTTCTTGGCATCGTTTTCCATTCATTTTAGGTTAATTTAAGTAACGTTTTTCCTCAATATTTATTAGAATATTAAACTTGTTTAATAATAAATATAAATGATCAATCTTTGTTTTTAAAGTTTTTCTAACTGCAATATACTCACGTATTTATATAACTTTTAAGCAAAATATTTATCACTATTTTCCCTGTAAACTAAAAACAACATTATGCAAAATAAGTTTATGACTTTATAAGTAATGCTTTAATATTTATTTTAGTTTAGTGATAGTAAAATTATATGTATCTTTATTTATACTTTTTTAATACTTTTTCTCTTTTCTTATCTCTCAGATGAAAAAATAAGAAAAATATAACATATTATTTTTAGCTTTTATGTGTGTTCTGGCAAAGCTAATTTATATTCATGGTACGTAGTTTTATTTTTCCCTAGTCATTAGCCATGATAACGTCGAATACGTGATTACAAGCTGATCAGATATGCGTCTATTTTACACTGTAAGTAAAACATTCTGTTGCTTCTAGTGAAAAACATTACATGCCTTAAAAAGGTAATTTTAGTTGGTTACTCTATTAGATATGTGTCTTACGTAAATTTTTCTGCGAAATGTTTTTCAATGTAAAAAACAAAATTACCATTAACCACAAAATCTAATGGTAGACATAAACATTACAATTAATGCTATATTATTGTATTCAGAAAGTGCTATTAAATGACATAACGCATATTCAAAATGTTATATGAATCTATAAAGTTTTCCGCAGATTTCATAATAATGTGGTATATATATATATAGATTTTACTTAATATTTGATTGCATTGTATTAAATGTTGGATATGTCTATTATACTTTTTTTGTGGGGTCTCTTAATATTTACAGTTTTCTTACTTTCTGAGAAAACGTTTCATTGAAAGTAGGCTTTCATCCATATTCGCAGGTGGGCCATATTCGCAGGTCGTAAAAAGGAAACATGGAAAACCCCCAAACATCCACCCCTCGACACAAAGTATGCAGAAAAAAAGTGCTATATGTTTTCTGTTCTTAAGCAATTACTGATCGAATGCAGAATCTTTCAATGCAAAGCATTATTACATTATTAATAGACTACAAACTCAAACTTCTGTCACAACAACCCATATGTGGACCAAGGCCTACAGTGCCCCCATATCTGTTTTCCTAATTGGGGAGCCAGGGGGGCGATAAACATATGTCTCTGTTAGGTGATCAACCTAACGTGAAACCCCAAGTTTTTTGTTCCCAAGTATGCTTTGATACTCAGTTTATAGCCCTACTGAAGGGTTGAAAGGCTAAGTCTACCTTGCCCAGTCCAAGAATCGAACCTCTGACCTATATCTTCGGAGAGCGAAGCACTACCATTCAGCCACTGGACTTCTAAGAATAGACCACTGTGAGTATAATTATATTTGATGATGATATAGTATCGGATTTAATAATATCATTTAATACTTAGATCATTTTCGCTCTCAATGAAGGATAGAGAAATATTTGCGAGAATTAATTATGTTTACTGAACACAAATATATCATTAGTGAATGAAAACGATCATATTCAAATGGAAAACATTGAAATGCGAATATGATCAAATAAGATATTAATGGAAAGAAAGCATGGCAAGAAATGGTCGAGTAAATTTATGGTTTTAACAATACATTATCAATAAGTTATGTTACCAGAGTTGTAAGAGAATTATAAATCACAACAGATAAATCATAAACAATATAAATATATGCTTACAGTCTTAATTACATATTATTTTAAGCACATATACTAAAAAGTTTATTTGAATTTATAGACAAATTAATTTTTTAATTAAATTTAAAATTTGATTTAGCAGTGAAATAGCTAATGGATACTGAAGCTTAAAATTTACTTGCTGCCCAACATAATTTTTGGACAAGAAGCAATCAAAAAAACTGGGAAAAACAGTTAACCAAACAAAAATAAATTGACCAACAATCAATTTGAAACAATCTAAGCATTTGCTTAGAAAAAAAGGAGAAGATCCAATAATCTAAAAAACATTTTCTCTTATTGAAATGGCTATTTTAAATTTAACAATGAATATGAATAGAATTTCAACTTGTAGTTAAAGAAATTTTGCCACATTAATTCAATTATAATACGATTTCTTAAGAATGAATCTCTTTCAACTGAATCACACAATTGATTTCTATTGTCACATGTCCGCTTGTGCATTAAAATAATTTCAGTATTAACTTCACTTAAATTTTACTCTTGAGAATCATTTTAGGACACCTAATTTAAAGTGAGTCGAATAGTAACAACACTCGCATTTATATATCAGAAGAAGAAATAGTTAACTTTGCTTGAAAATAACCTCCTTCCAACTAAAACACAAATAGGATTAATTTAATACTTAAGCATTAGCCATTTACTTGATTTTTTTTATTTTATTGTTTGAGCAATAAAACAAAAAAACAAGTTAACTTCGAACCACTCCAGGCACTCATTTGCATATTCTGAAAGCATAGTGGCGTGAATTTACATTACCCGGGCCAGCGAGCACGTTCAGCACTGTCAATGAAAATGAATAATTTAACATTTTTGACTTGATATAGCAACGAATAGCCTAACACTGTACTAGCGTATTTTTTGTAAGCAATTTACTTTCAGTACATTTACATAGTAAAAAAAATAAATTTCAATTTGTTTGAGTATAATAAGAATTTTTTCTCCAATTTTTATTCATACAATATCAAATATATTCAATTCAAAATTTAAATCTGTAAAATAAAATGAAAATGTAATAAATACATTTCAAATATACATTGAATATTAAGTGTCGCTAATTAAAAAGCGTTAGAGTGTTTGTTCATAAATTGTGGAAAAAGTACTAACCGAATAAAAGGTAAGTTTATCATTAAGTAATACAAATTTTAAAATTACATTATTTATGATATGCATTACTTTTTTAATGAGTAGTTATTTTTCAATTCATAAGATAATTTAAATATATATGTATATATATATTTATATATATATATATATATATATATATATATATATATATATATATATATATATATATATATATATATATATATATATATATATATATATATATATATATATATATATATATATATATGTATGTATGTAAATATGTGTTAAATTATTAAGTTCAAAATATATTAATTTTTTACTAATTTTATTAATAAAAAATTAAGTAATGTTTCAAAAAGGGGAAGAAACAAATGTAATAACACTTCCATTTTCTTATGTTTTATCAAAAATCTACAATATTAAAAAGTATAATTTTTAATTGAATAAAATTTATAAGTTTCCTTATTGCAAAAATTGAGGCAAGATATTTATAGAACTGTTTTATAAATTGTGTAAGCAACGTATTTTAAAGTCAAATTCGCTAACTAAATAATATCGTGTTTCTCTTTCTTTCACATGAATACACCTTTAGAGATAGATAAGAATATTCAGGATTTCTTGCATTGAGATGTGTATATACCAACGGTGCACTATCCATGAGTAACACTGTCTACGAAAACAGTGCACTATCCATGAGTAACACTGTCTATGAAAACAGTGCACTATCCATGAGTAACACTGTCCATGAAAATAGTGCACTATCCATGAGTAGCATTATCCATGAAAACAGTGCACTATCCATGAGAAGTCCTTCCAATAGGCAGTGACAATGGATGTATCAGCCTAGTTTGCTAAATAATCTGCACGCACCTTTAATACATAAGTTTTAATTTCACAAAATGTGTGAACAGTATTGAAGGGTCACCTTATGGAACTGAAGCATATTCAAACACACAGTGATGCTCTTCTTTTCTATTCTATCTAATCAAACACAGTCTCCTTCTTCTGTTCCAAGTATGTGCATGCAACTCTTATTTCAATCATAGATGCTTGTAGTGTTTAGAAATCCACTTTAAACTGAATATTAAGGTTTATTAAATCTTATTTGCATGAAGTGATGCTATATCGATAAAAAAGCAAGCAATCTTTGACAGTGATGAAATTTCAGTAGCTTGATAAAAAGATATGTGGAAAAGAACATAGGGAAAACAAAAATGTTTGAGATAAATATCTTTTCTTTTCATAATCACACTGAATAATTCCATATATTATTTTCTTAATGTAGAACATAATTCCATCAATGGAAATGTTTTACTAACAGTACTCACACTTTATTATAATTATTAAAGTTCCTACTCTTGTTTAAATATTTTGCTGCCATCGCCGTTTATTATTAACTGATATAAATGTACTTCTGTATCTCAAATGCTTTTAACTGTTCAAACTGATCAATATTTTCAAAGTTAAATTGTGAGTAGTATTATAAGTGAGCATTATAGCTTCTACAATTAATGACACAATATTTAAATATACAAACTTTAAAAAAAATTAGCAGTAATATAGAATTCTTCATATGTGTCGGTCAATTTTAATAACTTTTTAGCTAATTAAAGTATTTGAAAGGAGGAATCTCATTTCTTGTTATTATTAAGTCATAAAAATTAAATTAAACATTGCCCTTTTTAAAAATTTACCCACTTATATTCGTATAAACCAATGTTTTCATAAAAAAATTATTATATCTTCCGGAACAAATGCAGAAATAATTTTTGAAATAATTTAGAACAGAAACAGAAAAAATATTCTGACTTAAAAAGCTATATAAATATTAAATTTCATATTATAATGAAAATGAAAACTGGCATATATTACATTCATCAAAACAGAACATAATTTCATCATCGTAAAAATTTAATAACAGTACTCACTTTATTATAATAATATGATTTCACACTTTTTTTAAAGTATTCCACTTATGTCCACTTTTATTACTAATTCAACAAATAACACGATTTAGCATTTAAAATTTCATTAACTTTACAATACTTACAAAGTTAAATAGTCAGCAGTATTGTATATCTGTGCATTTTTATACTCACAACAAATATATAAACGACGAATTAAAGATAGAAAAGATTTCTTGATTCAAGGATTAAATACAGCATATTTGCGGGCCATATTAAACGCCTTATCATGGATCAATTTCCTTGGAGTATCTAATCAGAAAAGTGAGTTTAGACTTTTAATTAAAGTAACTTACTCCAAATCAAGAGACTGATAAAAATTTCATTCCCCTTAAAGTTCAGTCGCGTGGTAGTTACGCCTGAAGTGTTCAGTAACGCCACCTTCTGTTAGCCTCTAAATTTCATGCATGATTAAAGAAATGAAGATGCAATTTCACTAGAGAGTACACTTTACAATCAAATTTGAAAATAGTCTCTCATTCATGTGTTTCTACACATTCCCTGATATTAGATTATTTGAAAGATGTAAAAAAAGTCTAACATTATCAGATGGGATTATTTATGAGAGTTTTGGAAATAAATTGTTAATTAGTTTATATACTTACCTTACATTTTTCAAAATATTATACTTTAGTTTTCAAATGATAAGATCATATCTGTTAAATTTAGGATATGTTATATTTAAAAACAATTTTACACAATAAGTTTCAATAAATGTTAATACTTTTTCATTAAAAAGTTTTACAGCAAAACTTTTTTAAAATTACTTTTAAAATGAAGGTTATTTGATAAATGTTTCATCTAGGATTTCACAGTCTAAAGCTTGTTTGAATATTTTTTTAATTGCTCAACTATATATTCTCAGTGTGAAGTGTTTTCATTTAATTTCTCGCCATCCTAAATTTTTTTTCATTTTCGTAAAAGTGTTGGATAATGTATTTTAAACATAAGTGGTTAAATGTTTTTATTAATCGTAGAAAATAAAAAAACATGTTCTATAATAATCAATTCTTGTGAATTGGAAACAGATTCCATTTTACATATACCGGATAGAACAAAATTTCTCTAAAACTTTAATTTTGAATTTAAAAAGAAGAAATATGGATATAATATTCGTTTTTCAACAAAGAAGCCGCAAAGGTATTGTATTTTGATTAGAAGTATATAAGAAGAGTTGATTTCATCTCATCTTTCATTATTGGATTCTTATTTTTTAAAAAATAGTTTGAAAAACCAAGTTGGAAAATGAGCATTAGGACTTGTTGAGATATTATTTTACTCTTTTGTCTCATAAAAATCGTCACTCCACTAAATCAAAGTGAGCGTTAACTATAATCAGCTTTATGTAAAATAACACTCTGCCATACTAAGATAATCCTAAAAAAAGTATTTCTATTGCATAAATTTATGCAACACTGAGTTATCAATTACGATTTCAAGATCACATGGTCTGCACGATCACCTCACTATAAACCAACCAATTTCTGGTACTGGTGTAATTGGAAAGCACTTATGGATCAGTTATCACTTTCAATATTGGCTGAATTAATGCCTATTATCTGTCGCGAAATTGCTAAACTTCATTTCGAAATATTGCCCATTATTGAGACAGTTATTGTGAACTGTTATTGTTAATGTCAAAGAGTGGGTTAACAGTCTAGTTAAACGCTTTTTGTTACAGAAACAAGTGAACAAAATGCAATATTGTCATGCTCATTCTGTTTCAGATCATCGGCAGCCACTTCAAGTAAACTAACTATGTATATATATTGCTTTTAAGTAAAATCCAACTTTTTATGACATTTATCTTGAAAACCACAAATATTTTCAATACTAGGGTTCTTGCTTTACTTTTTACTCATTTTTAAATCTTTAACGAGCATCAGTTTTATCGATATACATGCAATTTCATTTTCTTGTTTTCCATAACTACCATTATTGACACTTCACGCGTAACTATTATCTTTATTGTACATTTCACGTAAAAGATTCACAATAAGCTAAAAATAATTTTCACTCAAATTTTGTGGTCAGCCCAAAGTTATTTTGAAAACTTTTCATTCATGAATCCTCTATTTTTTTAAATACAAGAGAGGCAAGAGATTGTTAGTTGAACAATTTGGCATTATTTCATAAATGACTGTGTGTGTGTGTGTGTGCGTGCGTGCGTGCGTGCGTGCGTGCGTGCTGTGTGTGTGTGTGTGTGTGTGTGTGTGTGTGTGTGTGTGTGTGTGTGTGTGTGTGTGTGTGTGTGTGTGTGTGTGTGTGTGTGTGTGTGTGTGTGTGTGTGTGTGTGTGTGTGTGTGTGTGTGTGTGTGTGTGTGTGCTATTATGAATAAAAAATAATTTTGGGGGAATGAGGTTGGTTGGTTGGGTCTTATGGCGCAAGGTCCAAATAAGGACAAGCTGCGCCAATTTGGGGGGAATGAGCACTGTTTATTTTAATCAATAACATGTATTAAGAAACACAAATTTAGGTATACAGAACGGTGTAGAGATTTACCTCTTTTCTTATTAATAAATTTCATTTTAAACTTATTTCAAAATAAATTTCGTTTGTTCAAACTCTTAAAATTTAAATATTTTCTTGAAACAATTTTGTGTATTTACTTTGATACTTCTCAAGCATAGTTAGTTTTTATTTAGTAAGTCTTAAGCATTTATTCGTTCTTATTTTATATTTTATAATTATAATTCTTTCTTAGATATTTTTTAATTGTTTTGTTAAATATTTGTCAATATATTCTAATATCACTTTACAGAAAACGGATGAGTTTTAGATTAACTCGAACCCTAATTCTTCTAGAATATATTGATTCTATCGACGGTTAAGCTTTATGCTCAAATTTCAACCCTGACTACAATTTCTCAGTTATAAGCAAATGCCGAAAAAAATATTGAGATACAACTAATATTTCTCACATATTGCTATATAAGTGAACAGTGCTGATATATAATGGCAAAATCTCTCTCCCCCCTTTTTTTTCTTTTTTTATAGATGCAACTTAATAAGAATTTAGGTGTCAGAATTAAAATGTGGAGTATTTCAACTTTCAATAAAATCATAAAACAATGAAAGAAGCGACATTATTTCGTCACAAATGAAGAAGTGTCTAAAACGTAATAACGTAATGCCGCTTGCTTTTAAAAAAAACAGTTCAATACTTTTGGATTTTAATATCTATATTTTTGTGTTTAATTGCTTGTTATATGAGATGCTTTCTTGACTGATTTTCTTTTATTTTATTTCTATAAACTGTTTTTACGTCAAAATTAAATTTTAAAGTTTTAACCTTCATTAAACATTTCTTATAAATAATTTGTTTTTCAAAATTTTCCAATTAAGGTTTTTAATATTCAATAAATTGCTCAAATATATTTCAAATTCTTATTCATTTACAATTTTACAGTGTTTCACGAAATGTATACGTAATTCTTCTAGCTAGAAATCAAAACATCTTTTTCCTTTGCTATTCATTTAGGAGACATTTTACTTATTTTAAATAATAATTTTTTTCATTGAAATCTAAACTTTTTGTTCAATTACTGCTCTTAAAGTATTCCTGGAATGCATAAAACGTAATTTATTTATCAACGTATAGACAATATACTTATATTTAAAGACTGAGAAAATTTAGAAAATTTGATTAAATATCATACAAGGATATTAATTCAGTCAACATAATAATGTACACTAAAAATATAACTGTATTTTTTGTGTAGTAAAAATATAATTATTATATTAGTTTTAAATTATAATTAAAAAACTAATGAACCCCTTATGCGTAAAATTAAATCATTTTCTACAAAAAATAACGAGTTATTTGCAATATTTTTAACAATTTTCTTACCCAATGCAATAATTAAACCATCGAGCTTATTTTCTGAAAATTCCATTTTATTGAAATATTCTAACCATAAATAAGTATGCAATCACTAAAACTAGACAAAGAGAAAATTAACCTTATTATAATTTTTTTTAATTTATACAATATACTGTAAGATTTTTTATACATTTATCACTGTTCTTTTTATGTAATTGAATAAAACTGTGCTTAAATAGGAAATATTTTAAATTTTCTTAATTGTTAATAGCATCTTCCTTCAAACTTCTGTACTAAATTGACATTAATATTTCCTAATTATTTCCAAATCAAGATTCTGAGCAATATTAAATCCATAATCTTTAATTCTTAAATAAAATATATCAATAATGTTTGGATTGTTTATCACTTTACGGTCATATTTTACATATAAGTGGTCATTAATCATGTCTTAGAGCTTAAACTTTATTCTAAGCATTTATTTCTAAGCAGGGCCGTGGTAGCCAATGGTTAGGGTATCGGCCTTCCATCCGGAAGGACGGGGTTCGATTCCCAATACCGCCAAAGACCCACCGAGTACATGCGATATACGTGCTCGTTAAATCTGTGAAATCGAAAGTCCTGTGGTCGGTCGTTGAGCAGTTACCATGGGTGCAATGGTCTGGAGAAATTTTCCTCCTCCTTCAGTGCCATCTATCGGAAGATTTAAAAAAGAGCAAAGACGTACTTTCACCTTCATGGTGCTCTCATTGAAACGAAAGACGCTCCCTATAGACTTAAATTCGCATTGCCAAGGCATAGCGAGCTTGGCTTGCCCAAGTGTCATAAGAAACAAGAACAACATTTCTAATCACTAATGCTCAAAAAGGTAATCAAACGTAAGAAGGGTTCAAACAAAGATCAGAACATTTATCTCTTAAATTGGCAATAAAGTTTTACTCATTACATACTAAAAAGTCCCAAAAATATAATATTTAAATAAATACATTTTTGGTTTTTCTATTATTTAAATGCATATATATTGAATAATATTTTCCTTATTTACACTACTCACAGCAGATTAAATCGGTATTTTGAAATATATAAAAGGGATACTTTTGGATAGCTAACAAAATTAATTAGGAATCACTAATTGATATTAGCATGCTTAAATAAGCTGCATATCAAAATTGAATATAATACTGCTAAAGCTACGCATTGTCGAAACACGTTAATGCTGTTCAAAAATTCAAGAAATAACATGGTAAATCTTCCTCAAATACCTAATCTGCTTTTCAGGATTTATTTAGTATCAACCGATTAATAACAGACGTAAACTTTAACAGACTGAAAAAAGTTTTCTGAAAATACCCCGCTGTTTAAGAAGAGAGAATCTCATCAATATCACCCACAATTTGAGCTTTCTGATATTTGAACTGTACCACAAATCCAGTAATTCAACCGAGGAATTACTTCTTTTAACGGCTGAGAGAGTATATTGAGAAATGAATAGAAAACATTAGTGATAGGCAATTTCTCAGGAATAAAAGAAGAAAAGCCAGTGGGAGACAAGATGCATGAGGATGGTATTCTCAAAGCAACGTTTATATATCTGATGGGTTGTTGATGCAATATGCCATTATTTAAAAGCTCAAGCAGCGATATGAATGATTTTCAAAGTATTGTACAATACAAAAGGTCTTGAACAAGTGTGAAAATTGTTGGTAAAAATGGAACTTTATTTTTCTGTTAAATTTTTGTTTCATTTATAAGTTTAAGATAGGGAAATTTGACGTTTTCACACTAACATTTAAAAAATTACTTTATTTATGAAAGCAAACAAGAAAAATTCGAGTACAATATGCAAATCAACTTCAATTCCGATTAATTAAATGAATTTTTTTAATTATTAAATATTTATAAATGACACGAATATTTACTAATTGTAAGACATAAAACTCATATGAATATTAAGAGAACGCTTATAGATATTTCTATTCTCCGTTAAATGCTACAAAATAATGAAAGACAAAAATTCTAACATTTATTTTCCACACTTGTTAAGTGTTTTATATTAAAGTAATTATGTGACTTTATTGTGTATCCTAATAAATACTGTGATTTTTTTTAACTGTAATTTTAATACTAAGAATACGGGCTTTCTTATATAAGTTATAT
Source organism: Latrodectus hesperus (assembly GCA_037975125.1). NCBI lineage: Eukaryota > Metazoa > Arthropoda > Arachnida > Araneae > Theridiidae > Latrodectus > Latrodectus hesperus. The sequence goes on from CM075857.1 coordinate 92,303,778, forward strand.
ATATTTTTTATTTCTTATATATATATATATATATATATATATATATATATATATATATATATATATATATATATATATATATATATATATATATATATATATTAAAGAAAATACAGCCATTTCTAAAATAATAAAATTTAATGCAAATAAAATATAAAATATAAGATGAACATTTATAGAAATGTTTTTATTCAATACTATTATTATTTCATTATTTTAGTATTTTCCCTTTATTCTGCGTATCATCTACATATATTGTTAAAAGGCAATGTATAAATTGCAGACAGTAAAGGCTGACTGCAATTTGTATTTTGCTTTTTAATTTTTCAACAACTAGTGCTGGGATTATTTGAATTATGAATTATGAATATGAAATGGTTTTGGTGCCTTCACTTCGAATGAAGGCACCAAAACCATTTCATATTCATATTTACTTTTGTAATTTCAGTATGAGTAAAATTAATTTACTAGCCATTTTATTTATAGAATGACTTCATCAATTTGATTCATGTCTGTAGAGAAAGGCTTTATATTAGAGAATATCAATATTGCAAATACTTTAAGACAAATCATTTAAATACATACTCTGTCCGACATTGAAAATGTAACTCCAAGAAGAAGTTGCCAGAAAATGACGAAATTCGGCAAACACAGAGAGACACCATCGAACTATAAGTGATATATATATTTCAAAATGATATGCATAATATAGAGAGAGAACAGAGTCGGGTAAGTAGGTTGTAGAGCTAACACTTAAGGCGATACACGAAGCAACATGTCTGAACACAGTGTCAATAAAAATACGGATCGCGTCCTGAGGAATAGCTCTCCATTCCGTATCAACAATGGTTGATGGCACTGAAAAATGGCACTTTGGAAAATGTATCACAGTGCGTCTTCTGAAGGAAGCAGTGGAAGGGTCTGCAAGCGAGGGGGCAGATAAGCAGCTGTATAGCTTTCAGATCATGTAGGGCTGATAGGATCAATGTGCAGTCGGTTGTTATCCTGCTGATAAAGGGTATTGATCACCCCTGAAGATGGAGGAATGTCTAGGGATGCAGTACATCATCCACATAATGTTGGGCTATCATAGTACAGTGAATGCAAACAAGAGGTGACCTGGAATCGTACACAATGGTGCCCCAAACAATAATGCTGCGTTGTCACGTGGGGAGGCATTACACAATTTCTGTAAAGTTGAACCTGTGTCCACGTCAGGACCGCACTCCAACGCAGCGGCTATCACTAAAGAAACAGAAATGTGACTCATCTGAGAAGATGATCCTGTGCCACTTCGTCATTTATATCGCTCTAATTCGGCATCATTTTAGACAATTGCGTTTATCTTGTGAGGTCAATGGATATCTTCTTAACGTATGCCACGAGAGCTGGCATCTAATAACCAATCGACGGCAAATGGTTCTACTCGACATGGTCCGGGGTTCATGCTGCAGAATTTCGGTAGATGTGCTTTGCAAAGCTGTCACAACCTCCCGTCGGACGTGTCCATCCACACGTGCTGACGTCACTCTGGCTGACCCAGCACCCTGCAAAAGTTCCGCAATTCTTTGTTCTAACCATCTTCGCCACAGCCGGTGCACTTTGGATGCGTCCAGGTGTCTGTCAAATGCGATTTGCCGTCAGGAACAACCCGCTCTTATCAGTCCGATTAAAATGCCCTTCGTAAACTCGTCTATATATTTTGACTGACTCCGTTAACGATAGTCTAACATTTTCTCCAATTACAGGCGTCTTTTGCTACAAGAACAAATTTTCAACGGTTATTTTCCAAGCAGCAATAACGGCACGAATATTTCCCACTCAGTCAGTACCTCACCTTTTACCATAAGCTACGTGGGCTAGAGAATTGGGTGTTTCATATCATTTGCATTACTCGGTAAGGAGCGTCTACTCTGAAATTTGTGTAAATTTTTGGCCACTCCTTCTTGGTGATGCATATTCAATGTTGGGTAGTGTATGTAGATAAATAGATAGATGGATAAGTAGTTATGAAAATAATGGAAATATCTGTGAATAAAATTGACATTCTTGAATACGCTTCGTAAGTACTAAAATATAATAATACTTGAGAGTTGATTTTTATCGTTCTAAACAGTTGTGTCACACTACAAAACCTAATTTATTAATAGGTGAAAGAAACCATTACGATCCGATGAATCATCTTTCACACTTTTCCATACAACATTATGCGTGCACATTTGGAGGACAACTGCGCCAGCATATAATCGCGATTGTTCCAAATATTAAGGAATGAAATTATTATGTTATTTGCAGAAGTCTTCATGTTTTCTGCTATATCAAACATAGCCCTGAAAAAAACTGTTATAGTCTATCTTAAAGCTATATGGAATCTATATCTTCCACTGGCATTTATCTTAGAACTTTTAGAAAATCTCCATAAAACAAAAGTATTCTTCAAAGCACTAATTGGCATTTGTAAATTGATTCTCAAGTGAATGTAAGGTGCCAAACATAGTTCTACACTATAGTAATAAAGAATTCTTAGCAAATCTATGGTGCTTTCATTATTTTAATAATCTTCTGTATTTATGTTCTTGAACAGATAAAAATTAGTACAAGAATTAATGTATGAAATGGAATTAGTTTGTGAAATTTTATTAAATAAATTTAAAACGCATAAAACTGCCATATGTTGAAATCTCATGTTGAAAGAATACCGCATATAACTCTACGAAAAATTATTTAAAGATTAAATTTTCTATTTCCATCTGATTTTAAAGGAATAATTTTTATAGAGAATTATCTTAAAAGAATGATAGTCAATAAAATAATTTATTAAATATTGTTATTATTTTAAACGTAGTAATGTCTGTATAATTCAAATGAAACAAATTATAAAAATTTTAAGTTTGGAAAAAATTTTGTTTTTAAGGAAAATTTCAGAAATAAATTCATACTTTAGAAATGTCATTCAATGACATGACATTAAGAAATAAAATATTGAGAAATTCAATTTATCTACAAAACATTTTGCTATTTTTCGTCTAATCTGACAGTACTTTTATTTTCTTTGATACGTTTTTATTTTATTAATTTATTATTAATAAGCCTTAAAATAAAATCTTTTTTATTCGTTTCATTTTTCTCTCTGCGATAACTTTGTACGTGTTAGCTGGTTAGAGCAGTATCTATCTTATTTAATCATAAAAATGTATTTGTAAGATAAAAAGCTTCATTAATTAACTACAAAAATTTAATTTAATAGTAACATTTTTAAATAAATATATATCTTTAGTTAAAAACGAAACAAAAACGTGTTGGCATTCATAAAAGTAAAACAATTGCTCAAAATGCTACATTTCATAAGGATTCAAAACAATCATGAAAAGTAGCAATGAATTCCAAAATGACCTAATATTGTGCACTTGAATCTCATCGAAAAAGAAAGGAAAAAATAACTATAAATTAATTTTAAAATGAATATTATTAAATCTATCAGAAAATATAGATTGAAATAACATTTCGTAAGTTTTGTTAATTCTCTTAAGTCATTTTAGTTTTAAGAAGACAAATTCACAAACACTTAGGGTTTGACGTAGCTAATGTTTACTAAATTATATATTTAATAATGGCTGTCACTGGGTGACTAACCCTTTACCACAACAAGGCCGGAAACTGTTACTCATTTATCGTTACCCGGTGGGACCTATGAACCAAGTCATGGAGGCAAGTAGCATTACGCACGCCATATCAGCACACCACAAACCCATTTTTAGAATGAGCCACATTCATACACCAGCTCTGAAGAAAGGACTGAAAAACACAGAGAGAAAGAAACATCCGTGTCCAAACCGAGATTCGAACCCGGAACCCACAGCACAGCCTAGGAGTGAGGAACGCTAACCACTCAGAGTTTACTAAATTATTGACACGTTCCTTCGATAAACATTTCATGATGAAAGAATTAGTTATGTGTTAGATCAAAATATAGACAGAGTTTCTAATGTAATTTTAGCAGAAATTTTGACCCTACTTAATCTAAAAGAATGTATATTAAACTCATATCGATATAAATTATATAAACTAAGTATCGTCTCATTTAAGATATTGATGCATAAAAATCCTTTTCCTGCTATATAAAATTTCAACTGATAATGCCTTTATAAAAATTCATAGTTAATCTTAAATTTTGTAAAAATTTTGTGTCCCTTGATTAAAAATGAATAAAACGTCGACAAAAGAGAAAAAGGTATCCAATTAAAATACTATCTTACACATCGAATACAATAAAAATGCCTGCAATGGAAAGTCATTAAAAGAGCGAGCATTAACTTATTAATTTGATTTGTCTCTATCACTGGTTGTCTTTTGGCACACAAAGGACTCTTTTGAAGTGAATTCCGAACTATCACAACTAGCCATAATCAAATTGAGTGTCGAATTAAGAACTGTTGAAACAAAGGTAAGAGTGATGTGAACAAGTTAGTTAATATCCAATAAATTTTGAAATTAAATGAGATAAGTTATGCAAAAAAATGGTATAGAATTTCATAAAGTTTCCTTCTCAATAAAAACTTCTGTCCTTAATTTTAAATATTTATTTAGTCAGTGATAACTTTAAAGGCAAATAATGTAATTTAAAGTAGAATTATCAGTTTATATTTCAGTTCAACAACATGACCCTTGACTGAATTCAACAGCTTATTCAGTAATTTCAATGAAGCAAGAAATTGATTAATGTCTGTTAAAGTTGCAAATGCAATAGACATAAAAAAATCAATACAAGAAACATTAAATACACTAATTATTCCCTCCACAAACGAAAATACATTACCAGACTAAGATCTCATTTAAAACGCAAAGAACTGCTTCAGATTTATTATTTTACATATTTGGAAAAACGTTTTTAAATAAAATAATATTTAATAGAAAACACACAAATCATATGATCGAAAGTCTTTATAAGTCACTAGAAAATTAAACTCTAAAACTCTGTGGCACGACAACCCATATGGGCCAAGGACTACAGAGCCCATCTCTGTTTTTCTGATGCCCAGGTGTGCGACCCCTATTAGGTGGTCAGCCTAACGCGAAAACTCCCAGTGTTTAGTTCCCATGCATGTTTGGTACTCTGTTTACCGACCCACTGAAGGGATGAAAGGCTGAATCGACCTTGCCCAGCCCAAGAATCGAACCACGGACCTGTGCCTTGGGAGCATGAAACGCTGCCACTAAGTCATTATAAATCACAAGGTCATAGCATAAAAACAATAAAAGCAAAAAATACAAAATTCTTGCTATGGTTTATATTTGTTATTTTTACTTCAAAATTATTTTTAATTCCTTCTAGATTATGCACTTAGATTATGATTTTTAGATCCTGTTAATTCCAATAGAATTAAGAGTATAAGTCATGCTCGTATAATTTTTCTGTCATAACATTTAAATTGATTCATTTTCAAATAAGTATTATCATAAACTCTAAATTGCTTTTTAGAATTTGTTTCTAAATGCCCATTTTTGTCAAAGAGATTTTTTTATTTTGTGGCACGATCGAATCTCATGTGTACGATATTTCAGTCTTTATTTATTTCTCCAATATTCCACACCACCTAAAACCACTTAAAAAAAAACCTAGTTATTATTAAAATATCAAATGCATAGTTTTTATCAATGTAATGCTACTGAGCTAAAGCCACTGTTGAAGGAAGTAACACATATTCCAGTACACGCCAGTATACTGCTTCCAGACACTAAACACAATTTTTTTCACTAGTGTTTAAGGTGGATTATAAGAACCATTTAAAACAGCTAAGCTTGTAATGGAATTCAATCTAATGAATTGAAGAGATTACCAAATAATTAATTGAAGTTTGCCTTATCATCCCTAATTCTTATTCATTTTCATATAAAAAATCGGGTAACTGTACAAACAACTTAGTTCTGAGGTTATAAGAAAATATTATTTATGAAATGTGTTAAAAATAAAAAGTATTACTACGGTTTAAAAAATATATTAATTAATAATATACAACATATCAAAGAGATTTAACATCATCAAAACGTATTTCTTCTTTTTTATATGCAAATTAATTTTAAAATCATTAAAAAAATAGTAACTCTAAACATGCGATGTTATGTGTTGTTAATAAAGTTTTATACAAACCATTTTGTGACTGGAAATTTTGCTGAATAATGCAGGATAACACTCTATTAGCGGCGTCAAAACATTATACTTTAAAATGAAGTCGTAGTTCTTAATTACAGAGTTCCAGGAGTGGAAAGTAAGTTAGCGTGCTCTGCATCATTTAGACACCTGGGAAACTTTTTTCACGTGTACTTTTATCAGCAAACCCTGAGAGAAATTTTGTAAATGAGAAAATGAAATTTGGGGAAGAATATTCGATGCTTCATAAATTCAGCAACTCATTCACTTGTTTTTAAATTTAGCTTACATACAGAAAGAAAATTTATGAGTAAATATTTTTTGTTTGTGATAGAAAATTCATTTTAATATCAGGAATTGTTATTTTATATTATAAGCCTATAATTTTTTAAAGAAAACTATAAGCTAATTAATATAATAAACATAAAAAGTCAAATATTTATCCGCAGTGATCTTTAAATTTATACGAACATAATGAATACGAGACACATCTTGTCAATAAATTTTAGTTACATTAAATATATTCAAAATTCCTATTTCAGGGGTTGGTTGGTTGGTGTCACGTCTATGTCCAATGTTTCTAATTAGTTTGTTTTCCATTGTACTCTTTATTTCTGCAATTAATAAGAGATAACTTTATTTTTTATAACTAGGCAACCCGCAGAATCACAGTGAACCCGCAGATTCTTTGAAAAGCTAATGATTATCCATTATGGCAGTAATTCTCATTGTTCTAAAAACGCTGACTTGCCTCATTATTCCGTAAACGCAGGCGCATAGGAGCATAAACGCATAGGAGATATTTATCAGCATACAATGTGTTTTTTAATTTGCCTTAATTGTTCTATGACGCTGAATTCTAAAGAACTCTCTGACCACATCATGCGGCTATTACTCTCTTCTTACACATATTCATCTACAAGTGTAGCTCTGAGGGATTGGGTATAACTACACATAAAATCTAACAAATGAACCATAATTTATCTAGAAAGTCTCACGTATGTTTCAAGAATTTCATCTCTATATCTTTCTATTTCCATTATATGATCAGAGAAAAAATAGAGCAATGTAGGGTCTCCAAACTTCCTTTTTATATAAAGTCAAAAGTGCTTAGAGCGATCGATTTCTATGATGTAAGCTTGATTCCACCATCTACCATGTTATCTCTAAATGAAAATTCATCAAGGATCGCTCAACTGAAGAGAACATGGCACCAATCTTGATATCAATTTAAGAATAATGTTCACGTCATTAAGATCGATGGGGGGACTGTCCTGTGAAATTGCGTCAGGAGAACATGCACCACAGGTTTTCAAGCATAAAACCCTCTTAATTATTCATCAGTATATGACTTATCTCAAAATTATTATTCCAGATACGTCAGTGAAGTTATGAGACAAATTTGATTGTGAATTGAAATTATAATAAATTGGTGATTCATCTGGATCTCTAGATTGGCAGTTCATATTTCACTAAATTCAATCCAATTTCATTAAATATTACTGTCCAGAACTTATATTTCAATATGTGAGAAGGGATTACAATATAAATTAAGTTAATAAGCAAATAAAAGTTTTAATATACTGTACCTATTCACTAGATTTTTTTTTCTGATGATAGTTTTGATTACTTAAATATACTTTCCTAACCGCAACCAGCATTAATATTTTAACTGTTTAAATGTTTTTTACCGTGTTTCATACGCGTTGCATTCGCGCACGATAAATTTTAAAATGCTTGGAAATCTCGAATAATTTTTAAATTTTATTTTAACTATGAGATTCATATAATTATGTCTACCAATTTCACTTCTTTTCCTGCATCCTAAATTTTAGCATTACCTCTTATCCATTGAAAATTAGTTTCACTGTAAAGCGAAGGTTTGCTCACATCAACCGAGTTACAGAGTGTATAATTATAACAGTATTAAAATGTCAGCTCACTATAAACACATTGATAAGAAATTAATATATGTTTCACGTTTCAATTTCTGTTTAGTTTTAACATTTTTAATTATTTATATCAAATTTCTTTTATAATTCTATGCATTTATAAAAACAATTGCATCAGGTGAAATTTTTTTTGAATACCTTAATTCAAATAATATTCTTCGTTTTAGCTGGAATTTATACTTGAAATTTAAATGTATTTCAAACATATTTTCTGGTATTCTTGAACAAAATATTTAATATTTTATTATGTATGGTCTTTTTATTCAATTATTACTCTCTATATTTTACTTATCGTATGATTGTTTTTTTCGCAATCAATTCTATCTTAAAATATCGCATAATTTTTACTTACACACTGTCAAGAAATAATTAAATATTGAATGAGAATAAAGAGCACTTAATACACACTTCTCCATAAATTAAGGATAATGCAATAAAGGTGTAGAAACGAAACAAACGTGATTTATTCATAAATCTCATGAATTAAATAAACGAAAAGGAGTAGAATATATGGTGTATATAATGAATATATAGTATATCTGGCACACACAAATCAAGATTATAGCTCTCTTGAACACTTACATCACATATTGCTTCAAAAAAAATTGAAGAGTACATTATTCAGATGATGGTTAATACATCGATGTCTCCCATACGTGTAAATTCATTCGTTCAGATACAACTCCGGAAAATCCTGAGGATTACACTATCGAACTGCACTTGGGAAAGTAAATTCCACTTAGTAAGCAATGATCTTGGAAAGTCAGGTATAAATGTAAAAAGTGGTTGTTGGACACAAATTCGTTGGCCAAGCATTTCCCAGACACACTCTTTCGTATTTAAGTCTAGTGATAATGTTTATCACACATTCTATGCGGGTAATATCATCAGACTGAAGAAAGTCGTTAACGATGTACCAATGGTGAGGACGAATAAGAACAAATTCAGGTCCTACAGCACCAATCAACAAATGAACATTCTGTTCCAGAATGATGCACTTATAAATTCAGTCTGTCATGGTTTCGAATTGTATATACACATCTAAAGCCCAGTATAATACCTCCCAAAACGAGTATTCCTGCACCACCATAACGTTGTAGATCAGTAATGTTGTCTTAGTGATATATAGGTACCTGATGTTCTCCATGTGAATATCTGACGTTAATCGGACAATAAGCTAAACCTCGATTTCTGAGAAAACATAAACCAAATATGAAGTGTCCATATTGCATGTTCTCTGCTCAAGGCTAGCAGTTGGCGACTGTGAGTTAACGTAAAAGTAACACATTTGACAACCCTGAAAGCATATAGAGAAAACATTGCCAAACTTCTGAACATAGATTGTCTTGAAACGACCGCAGCTGTGGCTGATGATAGCTGACGCGGCAAGTTCGCTTTGTGTTCCATCTGTTTCTTTTGGCTATTATTTCTTAATACCGGTCGTCATTCGGTGTTTTCACTCGGGGATGTCCTGTACTGTAACGTTTACTGACATTTCCAGCAACTTGAAATCGTCATCACAGCCTAAAAGTGACACTTTGTGCGATTCCGTATTCCTAGACTACGGCCATCTGCGTTCGCGCGTTTTCTTGTCGGTAGATAATTCTACCACGTAAAACATCACCACACCCATCCTCTGTCTCAATGTATTACCTATCAAACCATGGTACTGAGCGACAAACGCTCAATACGTACAGACAGTACGTCAACACGTTTCCTTCTTTACCGCACAGGTCCATATATATATAAATATATTATCCTCTCGTCATTATGGCGTACGTTCGGCTCCAACAAGTGTTTTCTTGTAATCTGAATATAATGCTTGTGAGTCATATTTCTAAAGGTGACTTAATTTACGGTCGTGTGTATCTTCATTGATGAAAAATTGTTTTCTTTCGATCTTTTATCTAATAAATTTTTTAAGATTATTTCTTTGGCAGTGTAAGAGTGTAAAAGTTTTATGAAAATAACAATTGACATGCCTGATTTATTTATACTTTAGTTATATCACATGATTTTTAATTTCAACTAGAAGCTACGGATTATAACGAATTTCACACCACTGCAAATATCAGTACATAAGATGGAAGTTCATTCCCTAAATAATTTAACTAAAAGCCAAGTACATGTGTGAATCAGTACTTTTATTTTTAAATGTGTGCATAATTTCTTTTTGTTTATGTTGAACACTTCCAGTGTTTTACATTGAAAATATTTAACATATTGAGTTGCGCTACTTATGTTTTACATATAAGTAAAGATCAGTTTAATTTTCTTACAATAGAATATTGGCAATGCTCCACTCTAGTTATTAATCACTATATATCGTGCTGGAAAGGAAACGCGTATTTTTCAGAAATTAATAATAGGATATTTCACTGCTTAATATATTATTAGCAGTTTTTCACCTATATCGTTTCATTAACAACAAAATTTCAGATTTGTATCTTTTACTTTATGATAAAAATATTAAAACCTCAAAAAACAATTCACAATTTTTTATAAATACAATATTTGCCGCTATATTGGTTTTTTTCTACATTGAACACTGACAGTCTTTTTCAAAAATACTAGATATTTACCACAAATGACTGAATTTATTAAGCGATTTTTTTCATAAACATGAATCACAATAAAAAAATTATATCTTATTTGTTCTTTAACAAAGCCTGTATTTAAGGCAAAGAAATTTTAAGGATTTACTTGTTTTCAAATTTTTACTTGAAACAAATCTTAAGAGATTTTTTCTGTTGCAAAATTATACATGCACGAAACAATTATTGAACTGAAAACATAATCACTATTTTTGCTTTTCTGTAAATTAGTTTTAATAATTTATATAAAAAAAAACCACAACATCGTCTTTTTATCAATGTCATTTTTAACAAAAAAAAAAGATTACTTAGAGTATTAATACATTTTGCATTCATTGAAATATTTATTCAGAAATTATTCTACTCGAAAAACAATTGGCTGGCAAAGCATACGAAATATATTTATGTTGGACCCTAAGCCATGTAGGTTTTGAGGACGATAAAAAGGCTGAGGCAGGTCTAAAACTGAAACACCCTTATTTCAGCTATCTATCCTTCTTTTAAATGAGAGAAGGGATATGAAAATGTTAATTTATTCTCTGGCGGGAAATCTGGAACATGCAGGTCATGAGCAAATTTCGTATCATCTTTTCACACGTCATCCCATCATCAGTTTTACCATTATGAAATGTTTATGTAAAATTAGCTAGGCTTCGTATCAGACACACATTTTCACATATCAGCATTTGTTTCTAATATAATTATATCCTGTAATGCAAAAATGTGATGAACAATTTCCGTTCTTTTTTCTTTGTTATTATAATTCCTGATATCCCACAGCTTGATACAGGTGCATGAGTTCATGTATTCTAGTAAAGTAAACCACTAGAAGCGGCAATGATATTAAATAATTGACATTGAAATTTCGGGCCATCTTTTCAGCTAGGCTTCGTATCAGACACACACTTTCACATATCGGCATTTGTTTGTAAAATAATTATGTCCTTTGATGAACAATTTCTGTTCATTACCTTCAACAAAGTCAACCAATAGAAGTGGCGATGATATTAGGACTTCTAAATCTAGATCCAGGCAGTCTTGGGCATGCAACGGAGAGGCTGGTTTTAGATTACACTAACCGTTTTTGATTCTTCATATTTTAATTTCATGTTTTGCTTTTAGTCTTTATTGGTTTACCTTTTTTAATACGGATATTTTAACATTATTTGAAATATTGTAAGATCCAGCTCAAAAATCCGAATGCATTATGTAGCGTTAATTGTATTGTTGTTGTTGTTGTTGCTAGGCTGGCAACATGGGATGCGCTGCTCCACTTTTCCAACGGAACCATATTTGGAGTCCGACTTCCTCAGTACACACATGCCATAGGTACCCGTTTATAGGGTAGGCAACCATTCACAACCCATTCATACAAGGAAAGGACAAAGACAGGATAGATAGAAAGAGAAAGTACATCCATGCCTGAACCGGGATTCAAACCCAGGACCTCCTTGTCCGCAGTCAGGTACGCTGACCACTAGACAAGTTGGGCGACGTTAATTGTATTAAATATGTTATATACATTTAAATTTTTTATAGTTCACATTTTAAATTTGTGTCATTATATTTTCATCAATTTTATTGATATTATTTTATTCTATATTTAACTTTTAATTTATTTATTTACAAAATTTTTAATGTCGGTTGGACTTCTTTTAAAAATAATTATTAATTTCTTAAAATTAAGTTTTGTCACAGCCTGATATTTTTTAACCTTGTGCTTTAAAAGCCCTCTAACCAAAGAGCAAGGAACGCAATTAGTAAAGAATATTCCTTATCATAAACTGAACACATATTCCATTTTTCTTAAATATTCACTAAAATCAAATCTAAAATATTCTTTGTATAAATAACTGGATAACCATTCCTTTATTCTATCATTTTGTAATGTCTTCTTATTTTGTACTGTCAGATCATAAATATTTCAATATATATTTACATACATAAAATATAAACATCAAGATGACAACAGCAAATATTTAATCTCATTTTTGTTTAGTTATGAAACATTGAACAAAAATTGAATAAAATGGCAAATTTTACAACTCTAATTTGTGTGATTTTATTATAAAATTGTCTGTTCCCAAAATTTATGTTATCAAATAATACTCCATAAAGTTTTGAGAATGCCAATATAGAAAGATATTTATAAAATATATAGCTATATTTGTGAATTAAAATTTAGAAGTCGAAACAAGATCAATAATTTTCATTTCCATTATCATAAAAATATTTTGTCAACTCAATTATATATTTTATATGCTATACTTGAAATAAATATATATTTTAAACTATTCTACATGTTACAAGCATTCAAGTAATTAAATTATATTTGCAGAACATAAATACTTATCTCCAATTACTACATAATAATTCGTTGACCTTATATTTCTAAAGGAACTTTATAGTAGAAATCGAAACATGCATACAACAGTAAACTTTCCATTTGATTTGGAAAAAGATTATATTTGCTTGTTAAATGTGTGATAATATTTACTTGTAAAAAATAATATGTATTTCCTTTCGATTTGGGGACCCCTCTGATGTTCAGGGCAGGGACAACTGCCCCATACATCCCTGCCTGACTCATGTTTAATCTATATGATGATGATAACACTTGATGGATTTAAGCCTTTCTAATAAAGAGTGACCATACAGAATAAACAAAAAAAACTATACAAATGAAGTTAGCATTAAAAATAATGCATTGTCTTATATGCGATATCAAAAGCAATTGTTTACTACTTTATTGTAATTTCCTTTAAAATAAAATATATTCTAAAAAATGTTCTCATTAATTTCTTTATAAAATAGGTATCAAAATGTAATTGATTCGATATACATAATTGAATATATTTCTACTATAATTTATTACGCCTCAATCAAAAATTTTCAAAAAAATAAAAAAAGCAATAGAATTCATATGCATCTAAATATCTTATGGCATTAACCACTTGCATTTAAATTTCTTTTAGATAAAGTATTCACTATGAAATAAAGAATATTACACTGATTCGTTTAATTTTTAACAAAATTAAAAGTGAACTTCAAATGAGATCAAAGTTCACCTATTAAAATCTTAATGAAAGAATCATTAATTTCTATCATTTAAAGCTTTGGGACGTCGGTTGGCATTTTGGCTTTGTCATAAGGCCAATAAAGTTAGAGGAATTACTTCTCATAACAGTTTGAGAGAGAAAGAGCACTTAAGTGGCTGAAAAGCGCTCATGACAGCCTCTTTGGGAATCAAGAAGAAAAATAAATGCTTAGACCCGTTGGGGAGACAAGACAGATAAGGATGAATCGTATAACGACCTATTTTGCTGCATGCTTGATTAGCAAATATGTCATGTCAACCTCTCCTAATGTGGCTAAGGTACAAAACATAAATATATCCCAATATATTATTCTCCTGAAAAAGTAACTGTGGAGAAGAGGAAATTGATGATATATATATATATATATATATATATATATATATATATATATATATATATATATATATATATATATATATATATATATATATATATATATATATAGAGCATCTCATTTTTAATGTTATTTTCCTGGGTTAAATTTTTCTGTATATGTTATATAAGTATACAGCGGGTCCTAAACTAGTTATGAGATTATGACAACTAATGGTGGCTGGTTTATGTAAAAAATATCGTGGTCACAATGACTTCCAGTTAAAATGAAATTTTTAAAGAAGCAGATTAAATCTGGAGCCTTCACTTTTGATACAGTTTCTAATTTATGATGACCTATATATTTTCGAGATTACAAAGATACATCCACAGCATTGTACACTATCTGTTATTAACCCTCTTGTAGTATTGAAAGGTATAAATGTACCATAAACAGCCATGGGTTGAAAAAGTATTATATATATATATATATATATATATATATATATATATATATATATATATATATATATATATATATATATATATATATATATATATATATATATATATATATATATATATATATATATATATATAATATATACAAGCTGACCCAGTCACGCGTTGCAGTGGCTGAGTAATTATAATACATTGAATCAATTTTTTACTAATTCGTTGGGTACAATCAAATTAATATTTTCTAAAAATATTTAAAATAGGTTCATTCATATGAGATTAAAAATAAAACGTTTCACCAAAATTTAAAAGTAATAGGTAAAGTATCGAAATTTTGAAATTAAGCACAAATCAACATATACTTTCTGAATTTACATTTTATTCATCTTATATTAAATTATGGTTAGGAATCAGTGACTTACTTATAAAATATACTATATAAATTAAAAACATCTAAAAATAAATTGTTATAAATGAGGTAGATAACATTGACATCGAACTATTATTTTTTCAATTTTAATTATTAAAACTAAAAAATTTTTCCGCGGTATTATACTGAAATAAAAAAATTAAAAGAACTTATCATTTGAATAAATAAATTAGATAAAAATGTTCTACTGAATAAATTAATAATTATCAAATTATAAAAAAATAAAAAAATTAAATAAAAGGCTGTCAAGAAATACTTACATGTTTTGGAGGTGGAATGAAAATTAGTAGAGAAAAACAGCAATAAATAAAATTTTATTTTACTATTTATAATATTAAAAATATTCAAACTGAACACGCACAATAATAACACAATACAAAGTATAATTATGAAAGTGAATCACAAAAAATTGTTATAGTATGATTATACATCATGAAAATATATGTATCATGAAAATATATATGAAAATATATGTACATCATGAAAATATAATAATAAAAATATATGTAAATTCTATATTTAACCACGCGATTGCGCGCGCACGTTAATTTTCTCGAAGATGTATAATCTAGAAAAATAAACACGTCGCCATCTGCCGAATACCTGTGCAACTTAGATGCTAAACCGCCATCTATTAGGAACTTACAGAACTAAACAATAAATAAACATTAATGTCGTATAATAAATATTGAAAATAATAATTAAGAGATAAAAATTATTCTATCTTTTAAGTTGGACTATATTATAAATGGTTACAAAATTTTATCAAAATCCGTTCAGTAGTTTCGGAGTTTATCGGGAACATACATCGTGGCACGAAATTTTTATATATATAGATATATATATATATACATATTGAATTTGTAATATTAATGTGTAACTTTAATTATATGATACATAAATTATGTAGCATATTTCAAATCAGTAGAAAGTTATGCAGAAAACTAAAGTTTGCATCAAATAGATGATTATTTTAATTTTATACATAAAATATAAATACAAAAAAAAATTCACTTAAATACTAATTAAACTTTAAAATGACTATTATTGATATCTTCCTTTTTGAAACGTCAATATAGTATTAAATTATAACAAACTTTTACCACACATATATATAGTATAATTTATAATTAATTATTTAATAATGAGTTACAATTTATATTATAATAATAAATTATAATTAATTATTAAATTTAACAGAATTTTGATAATTTTACATGAATTATTATACAATCAATTTTAAACTTAAGTTGATAAAGTAAGTAGAAAAGTGGCCTTAAAATACATTTTATAAATTACTTTTTACCATTGCATTAAATTTTCTCTAAGAAAAATAACATATTCATTCGAGATTTATCCAATGAAAAGTTAATATTTTAAATTAATACTTATATCCATAATGGAATTATACAGTTGAATATTTTTTATATCGAGAAACAAGTGGATGCAAAACCTTTAATTAGAATCAGAGTGCATACTATCAAAGCACCAACCAGCTCTGCAAATTTTTTGTCCAGAATTTACTCTTCCATCATATAATTAATTAGAGGACGTGTTTGTAAAAAAGATTTTTTAATTAAATCATTAATTGCTTAATGCATTAATTATCTCCACCAATTATGTATGAACTGTTATTTTTTTCCACCTACTTTCCCGATAATTTTATAGCAAACTTAATTTTTAGAATGCAATTAATCTTCTGTTTGTCCTGCTAATTATTCCAAAATTAGTGGAAACTGAACAAATATCAAAACTGCAATTGTTCTTTTATTTCTTTATACTTCATAAGTGCCAGGCATTATATAATATTTCTATATTCCTTTCATTTGTAAGTGATGATTATTTCAAAACTAATAAGAGATAGTTTATTTTTCAATTTGAATCATAAGGAATTTTAAAAATAAGTGAAAATAATAAATTATCGATAAGACATGCAATTACTCTAAATTTTTAGTTGAACAGAATTTTGCTTCAATTAAAACTTGAATTTAAAAATTAAGCTTTCGTTATTCATTATTAATCACAGGTTTAATAATGAAAACCTATTAATGTATTTTCATGAGATTAATCTTATTTATCTTATTAGATATTATTTCAAAAGATCATGTTGACTTTGAAGTTCTAGTGAAAATTGTCATATAATTTTGTTTTTCAAATTTATATTTGAAATTATTATACCAAAAATTATTTTTCAATCCTTTTCATCATTTAAAAAATATGCATTTTCTTTCAAGTGTTTACTATCTCAATATTTTAAATATATATTTAAAAGTGATTAAGAAATCCAGTGACTATAAAATCGATGCTTCAATATTCAAACATTTTACATACATTTTTAATTTTTTATAGTCATTGGATAGAATTTTATATAACAATAACATTATCGATTTTTTTCTGCTATGCAGAAATTCAAACTATAACAAGTAATTACAACAATAATAACATTTTAAGTTCCAAAACATTATAAGTTATTTCCAAGAATTTAAGTTTCATTCAAAATAATATTTCAGTCTAAAAGAGTTGCGTCACATAAAATGATATTTCATTAGGAATATTCAGTTTATATTTTATTAATATGTGCTTAACAATAAAAAACTTACTTTCTATTTATTAAATTTTTATCTTAACTGTTTAAAATCCCATTTTTTTTCTTAAAGCATATGAATGATGTCATGGTTAACAAGCGTATATTTTATGCATTAATGCTGCATACAAAAAAATTATCCTAACATTTTCCTTCAATAGAAAAATAAAAAATTAACCTCGTTGTATATTTATTTTCCACTTTCATCGAAGTAATTTTTATGACATTTTCTCACACCGCCTGAATAATATACTTCTCTTTGTATTTTAAAGCAATATTTTTAAATAATATAATGACATAAGTTTAATTTTTTAAGAAGCATTTCACTAAGTAAAGCTTCTCATTTTTATGGAAATTGATTATTCTGACGGCTTTAAATACTTTATGTATTTTTATAATTAAAAAACAGCTTTTTCCATTCTTTTAAAACTTTCCTGATATGCAAAATTAAATTACTTAAGTTATTTCTTTAATTATCATATATATTAATCAATTCAATTTCAAAATATTTTTAAATTGTTTACTTCTTTATGCTTACTTATTATTTATTCAAATCACTCTACGTTTATTAAAGTTAAATAACTTGATATTTAATTTAGATATATTGGAAAACTTTTGCCATTATCACACTTTGTCACAAAACATTTTTTATTAGTTTTTTGTATTATAATTTAATAAGTATTAAATCATTAATTTAAGTATTATGTATTTTATCATTAAAATTTAAGTATTTTATTATCCTTCGATATATATTATTAACATTTAAACTTACGTAACATTGTATTTTTCATGCTTTTATTTCAAAATGGCTAGTGATCATTTTAATTTGTCAATGTAAAACGTTTATTCACAATTTTATTTTAGTTTGCTATATTGTTGAGATTGTCACACATTTCTAAAATATTAGTGTAAGAAGTTCTGATAGTTAAAGTGTATAGGTAATTTAAAACCAAATTCCAGTAAAATTCATCCTGGTATATGTCTATAGAAATTTATTCTGAGTCAAAAGAGAGAAAATAAAATAAAATTATTTACCAGTACATTCAATATTTCATATATATATAACTTACATAACATTGAACATTCGAAAACACTTTCCTAAAAAGATAAATGATATCTAAGATCACGATTTGGGTAGAAAAACATTAAATTCCTTCGTTAAAGAAAATTATCTTTCCTTGAACAACTACTTTTCTTCAATTAAATATTGAAAAGCTGAATTAGTGATAATATATAGAAAAGAAGAATGGAACTTAATTTTAAGTATTTACACCAATTACAAAATTCACTTTTCTTCAGGAATTTTGCAAATTCAGCTATTATTTTTCTCATAACCATTTTTTCAACATTAAGGAAAATGCGCCAAGTCTACTAAAACATGAGAACTTTATGAGACAGTTTAGTACTTTTAGTGCAAAAGCTGTTACACTAAAAGTAAACTCTCAAATATAAAACACATTATAAATTTTGAGTTTAAATGCCTCATAAATAGTGAAAAAACTAACATTTACTTCTCTATTTTCATATGAACATTATTCTTGTTCTGTACTTGGTACAATGAAGATTCATCTGATTAAAAGGCCTTACTTATGCTAAACATTTCTTAGAACCCATATACATCTTCTGCTATGAGGAGAAGAAGCCAGCTCAAATGTCGAGCTGTCTTTTGACAGTGATTCAAAATTAAGAATCCATTAAATATGTTTGGCAGCTTTTTAGTCAACAGAAATAAAACGTCGGACATGTATTTTACAAGCATATATCAACCACATAATGCAGTTGACATATCTTGTTATTTTGTGTTTACGTATTTCTTATCAATGGTTTATTCTTATAAGTCGAATTACTATTTTCGATATCATAAATATAATTGTATCTGAAATACTTTAAAAATTAAAGTTTAGGTATTTTGTTATTATTTTTCATTTTCCTTCATTTGCTGTTGTTACTTATGACACTTG
The DNA here is from genome assembly GCA_037975125.1 of Latrodectus hesperus. Classification (NCBI taxonomy): domain Eukaryota; kingdom Metazoa; phylum Arthropoda; class Arachnida; order Araneae; family Theridiidae; genus Latrodectus; species Latrodectus hesperus. The sequence continues at coordinate 92,323,316 of CM075857.1, forward strand.
GACAAGCTCGCTATGCCTTGGCTATGAGAATTTAAGTCTTTCATTTTAATCAGAGCACCAGAAAGGTAAAAGTACGTCTTTGCTCTTTAAGTCCTCCAATAGATGGCAGCACCAGAGGATCCACTCCCTTAATTTTGACATTGATCTGAAGGGGGAGGATATTTTCTCCAGACCATTGTACCCTTGGTAACTGCTCAACCTTCATTTGTAATTTCTTTTATCGCCATTATCAACATCATTTCTTAATTTTTAAGTATTAACTTTCTGAAAAATGGTTCTGTGTTCATAATTTTCCAAACAGATGTGCTATAAGCTCTTTAGAGATAACAATAAGATTCTTCTACTTTTGTTTGTGTTTTTTTTCTATGCTTTAACATTGTGTAGGTGTAATATTCAATCTCACTAATTACAATGATTTCAAGTAATTCTCATTAAAACAAAATAAAGTTATAATATCCCCAATCATGTTTTTATCCTCAATCTTGTATGTTTTAATAATTACTTAATAACTATTATAAAATTCGATAATTATTTTAAAAAACCAAACGGTTCTGAGGTATTAAAATATGCAGATATTTTCTTATATCTTTTCCGATTGAAATCAATGGAACACACATTCTCAATAAAATATCTTGTAAAAGTTTTCTCAATGCACAAAATAATTTTCGTAACAAATTTAAGTCGATTTAAAATTCGAAACTATAACAGATTTGCATCAAATGCAGAATAATATTAATATTTCTATATGGGAAGAACTGGCCTGTAATTTTCAAATATGAACCAAATCAACACTTTATATATAATACTTTGAAACATCCCGAGCTTGATTCCTGTTACTCTTTAATAAAAAGGAATGGTTTACACACTTCTGCTTTCTTAAAACACAACTGGTGCATAAGTATTTAGGAATTATCGAGATATTCTTGGGAAATTTCAAGTGACACGTAAATGTTGCTGTTGTTGCTACTACTCGGGACTATCTAACACACAGAACTAAATAATCCCCATAAATCCGAAACTATCTAAAAATGCTTAAAGAAATTAGCATCTTCAACTGACACGAAAGTCTAAGACACTAAAGGAAGAAGTCTGACTTAGCTCTGGGGGCCTGTGCCTGTTTTTGATGGGCATAATGGAAAGGCCTTCACTCCTAGGTTGGCACTACCAGAAGTAAACTCCAGACGTACATCACCCATTACACCCAGGAACACCTCTTCCCCACCATGAGGCAACAGATAGGTGTTGAAGGGAACACGTAAATGTTGTTCACTATCAATGAAATGTTCCAAGTATAGCAAAAACTGAGTGTATTGTTATTGTTGTCGTGTGCCAGCTAGGCTGGCATTATGGGGTACGCTGCTTCACTTTCCCGACTGAACCATATTTTTGGTGTGGAGTCCGACTTCCTCAGTACACACATGCTATAAGTACCTGTTTATAGGGTAGGCAACCATTCCCAACCCAATCATACAAGGAAAGGACAAAGACAGGATAGAGAGAGAAAGTACATCCATCCCCAAACCGGGATTCGAACCCAGAACCTCCCTATCCACAGTCAGGCACGCTGACTACTAGACAAGCAAGCTAACCACTACCTCTGAGTGTTTTAAATGTGAGTATAAGAATTTTAGAATATCATTCAATTTTCTTTCGTTGTTAAATTATACTTTGTCAGCTTCAAATCAATATAACACAAACCATACTTTAAAGTAAAATTGATGATATTATCTCAAATTTATTAATAACATCACCAATTATTCCGAAATTGCAGATAAATATCGCAACAATTACATCTGTATTTGTACTTGAATCTCAACTTTCCCTGTTATCAAACGTTGAAATTCACTCAATTTTCTATTTTAAAAATCAAACAAACAAGAAACATGTGCTTAAAATAACAAACGTTTTATTTACGAAAAAAATAATAAATCATGAAAAATATTCTTCGATATGTTTTTTTTTTTCTCGGAGACAATTACATAAGACTATTTTATAAAAATATTTATTATTTTTATTTATTAACAGTAACTTTGATCTGCTATTTGGCAATGAAAAATGATTTAAATGATGTACGATCTTTTACCCCCTTAACAAAAACAGTCGTAAGATCATTTAACTCTAGTTTTCAATTGTAGGGATTTATTTTTTAGAGAAAGTCTGTTTGTCAATGTCGCAAAAGGTTTTCTCTCTGGTCATAAATCACATTCTTAGAAAATACTTAAGAATAAAAATGTTGATTGTTTTAATGTTCCATGGAAATGTTTCAAATATTTTAAAAATAGTTTTTAGCAAAATTTAGACTTCACTATGAGAACAGTATAGTATTTAGTATAGTATATAGTATACTACTCTCTATATAGTACATCAGTTAATAGTACTATATTGTATACCTAACATTTATGCATTTCATGTATTTTTATTAAATATTATTTAAATAATTATTTTCCTGAACAAAATTATAAATGCCATGTTATTTCATTTTTGCATTTATTATAAAAATATTTCCTGTTTAAATGAATTTACTGAAAAAAAATTATGACTTCTAAACTTTTAAATGAGTCCTAATACACTCAGTAAACATGTGCCCTTTTTAATTTTCGATATATATTAGTTTTAATTATCTACTTAAAGACAAATATTGAAATTCCTGTAAGAAAATCTTTTCATATATTATATAAGTGAATGCATAATAAGCTATTTCCAATTAATATTAAAAGAAGACTTGATCTTGAGGACTAATAATATAGTACTTTATCTAGTACTTTTCATTCACACACAAACTGTCCCATCATTTTACTTGGAATAAATATTTACAATGTAAAACCCAGACAATTCTGTTTTACCGAGAAAAATATTTCCGACCAAAATTTATCTCAGAAAGTTTTTAACACATTTAAAAGTAAAATGATTAATGTCGCCATAAATATTGAACAAACGTGTATCAAAATATTCTTCATAAACAGTTTTAGCATGTTTTTCATTCTTTCAAAGACACGCCTTAAAATTAACATTCAGTATTCTTATTCTTCATAATTGACATTCAGTATTCTTTTAATCATATGGATTGGTAAATTTTTAAATAACCATTTTTTGTCATTTTTTTACACAAAAAATTTATGTCACATCAATCCTATATTCTTTAAATTTCTTTATTTTGCACAAATATAATAGTCTTTTGAGAGTTAATGTACTTACATACATATACTATAATAATGACAAAAAAAATGTTGGGGAAAATTGGGTGCTTTTGTGTATTTGTTACCTATCTACTGTAAAAAAAGTCAAGAATAAAAATATAAAACTAAATCAGCATATCACTTAATGTAAATAGTCCTTTAAAATATACATGAATTGAGAAATAATTGCAACTTTAGAATCACTGTATTCAGAATAGAAAGTTCTGGGATCTATTACAGCGATTGTGAGACGATAAGAGACTAACATTTATACTTCCGACACATACATTTTTGGCCCTCTCTAATCCTGTAGGTTACCTCATCGTGGCGAAGGGGGTGTCACTGGGTGGAATGGGTGAAGTATGTCAGAACAGTGCTCTCCTGGTAGGGTCACCCGAGGCGTGAAGGCCGTTCCACTTTATTCAGCTAAATACCAACAGGCAAACGAACTGAGTTAGTCTTCTACCTCTGGTGCTCATGTCTTTAGACTAACAGATGCTGCCTTTAGCCTCCCTTTGTGAGTTATGAGCATGCTTTACTGATACACATTTTTAGGAGTCTAGGTTTGTCCTACGGTGACCTATTAAATTTACCTATGCTAGTCTATGGCTTTATGAGGGTGATTAAACTCATACACCTTGTCTAGTAGAGATTGCGATTAGCAACATAATATTTTTTGAGTTAAGCTCTACTGTGGTGTCTTTTATTGCGATACGGGATTAAAGTCTCACTTAATAAAAATTTCACCCGAAAGTTTAAAATTATGAAAGAAAACTATTATGGTAATACTCTTCTGACATACTTCACTCATTCCACCCACTGACACCCCCCTCGCCACGATGAGGTAACCTACAGGATTAAAGAGGGCCAAAAATATAAGTGCTGGAAGTATAAATGTGATATAAGTCTCTAATCGTCTCACAATCGCTGTATTAGGTCCCGGAACTTTCCATTCTGAATACAGTGTTTCTAAAGTTGCAATTATTTCTCAATGTCTTACATGTATATTTTAAAGGATTATTTATATTAATTGATAGGCTTATCTATAGTTTTAGATTTTTATTCTTGACTTTTTTTTTACGGTAGACAGGTAAAAAATACACAAAAGCACACTAAACTATAACTTTTTAATATGAAAAAACTTTTTTATTTTGCTTAAAAAATACTTACTAAGTGATTTAAAAGTCATTGCATTCATTTTTTATTCAAAATAAAGCGAAATGCTTTAAACATGAATTTTCATTAAGTACGTGGTTTGTAATATCAAAAAAAAGTATAATTTTATTTTATCAGGGAGTTGTTTTTAAAAATTCTCTTTTATTTTTTTCTACACAGACATCTAAAATAGGAATCAATATTTTTCTAACACAATTCTTCTAATCCTCTGTTGAAATAAATGTATCCTGAAATTCTTTAAAAATACCTGCCATGGTTTAAAATTGCAATATTTTTCAAACTGAGTCTCGGTAGTTTCATTTCTTTTCCTTAAGTTAGCCACAGAACGTGAAATGGTTCCAGAAACACTTACCACAATATTTACGTTTCCCCCTTTTTTATTTTTATGGACTCTTCGGAGAAATTTTTTCGAGTTTTCGAGCTACTTTGCATGAGTACGCAGAGAAATGAGTCGTTTTAGTGCTCCACTTTATTTCAGTTCATTATTCATTTTGATATGTTAATCAATTTTATTCTGTGGTAGATTTTTTATTTGTTTTTCTTCAGAGAATTAAAGTGTTTTTTTTTTAAATGCATACTTAAGAGAATGTTTAAAACTTATTGAGCAACATCCAACGTTAGGATTTATGTATTCAGCAAGCAGAGTAAATGTAAGCCTTAAATTACTTTCAAAACTAACAAGAACTATCAAGCAGATTTAGAGTTTCACGTATGTCTATTTTTGTTGTTGTTGTTGTCGCGTGCCAGCCAGGCTGGCAATATGCGGTGCGCTGTTCCACTTTTCCAACTGAACCATATTTTGGTGTGGAGTCCGACTTCTTCAGTACACACATGCCATAGAGACCCGTTTATAGGGTAGGCAACCAATCACTCCACATTCATACAAAGAAATGACAAATACAGGATAGAGAGAGAGAAAGAGAAAGTACATCCATGCCCGAACCGGGATTCGAACCCAGGACCTCCCTATCCGCACTCAGACACGCTGACCACTAGACAAGTTGGGTGGCGATATCTATATTTACTTTAGAAATATATTGATTGCTTTAAAGAATTAAAAGCCCTGTCATTTATGATTAATGTTCGTTTAAATCTAGTTCTTTAATTAGCGCATTCTAGTTTTAAAGATTTCAATAACTGGCAATCCTAAAATTATTTATGTAAGATATCACACCTGGAATCATTTTAAAAAATCTGAAAATTTTAATTTTTAGACTTTTTTTTAAATTTATTGGGTAAAATAGCCATATGAAATTCCATGTGAAAAAAATTTACGAAATGAAAAAATATTAATCAAAAACAATTGTCATTTAATTCATAAAATAGGACAATAATTGTGAAAATTTTAAGTTAATATGAAATCTATAAAAATATTCTTAATGTTTTAATTACTAATTTTAATGTAAAGACTCTCCTCGGGTTAATTAATCAAAATGATCAATACTCTGACTTCAGTTTAAGAATTCGCTAATTCGATATACTTTGGGTATCGATATTTATAATCATAATCAATTTTAAATTAAAGGTCTCAAATTAAAGGAAGGAAACAAATGCGGTTGTTCATAATCTTAGTTCTTTGGTCTGTTCCTCACTTTTCATCTTGCCAAAATTATCTTTAATGACAGTGAAGACATTTTAAAAGACATTTTTATTCAAAAGCATTTTGTATTCAATCTTAATCTTACTAATCTTTTTACGCATACTATAAATATAAAAAAAATTTTATCAGATTTTTATCTTTGTAAAAATTATTATAATTATTTTGATATTTTCATACTGTTCCCTTTAGTTTTGTTATTCCCCATGATTTCTGACATAGTGTTTAATTTTTTCACAGTCCCTTTATTATTGAAGTAAGAATCCTGCGCTGAAGAAATAAAGTTGTTGTTGTTGTTACTAATGACACTTGGACAAGCCCAGCTCGCTATGCCTTGGCTATGCGAATTTAAGTCAATCGGGAGCGTCTTTCATTTAATCAGAACACCATGAAGGTGAAAATACGTAAAAGAATAAAGTATTCTGGAAGTATAAGAGTACTTGTTATCCGCACATACTTCTAAACTTCTTTATGTATTGTTGGTTGAACAGATTATTTTATATTTTATTTCCTTCCATGCATTCTTTTATGCATTTTATATTACATTTATACATTACAGACTGAAAATTATGTGATTGTGGCATTATTTATGATAAATACCGTATTACATTCAATTTCTCCTTTAAATGACTAAGAAAAATAAAAATATTTACGATTAATTACATTAAATTTGTTTTACAAAATATCATAAAACGCTGATATAAAAACATTTTTAAAATAATAGTCAAATAAATTTATTAAGAAAGAATATAGTCTTAAGTCTAAATTTGAATAATGTTTTGATATCACATAGTGGATCACCTAAAGACAGAAGTTCTTTGTAAAGGATTTTAATATACAGCGCACATTGCCTTGTTGGAGGATCATTTCATAGATTTCATAGAGCCTTATATTCTCGTGTCACAAAAGAGGAAATTTGGAAAACTCCCAAGCATCCACCTTGATAGGTGCACACGATAAAAACGGAGAAGAACTGCATTCATCTCCCGCTGTTCAATAATGGCTGGGATCAAACTGGGGAACTTGTGTACCGAATAGTGCTCTCCTACCACGAAACCATGATGAGTATTTTAAATAGTGTTTATTGTCTTAAGGATTGTGCCCAAAATTTAAGTAACTTTCGAACTTTTCTCTAAAATAAATTTATGGGAAAAATAAATTTCTTTTAAATGCCCTATAAGACAAAAATAATAAAGATGTTATTAAAGTTTCTTCACAGTAGAATTACAAAATGTAGGAAAAAGTAAATATTTTTCAAAAAAAGCTATTTAATATTGCTAATTTATTTGATAATTTAGAAACAAAAAATTGACAGATTTGAAAATGCTAAGATAATATATGTTTTGTTTGTTTGCTTTCGAATATTTCTACCTTTTCAATAAAGAAAATGTAAGAATTCAACTATACACCATAAGGAATGTTTTATGCTCAACAAAATAAAACAAGTAAGCATGAGGATTCTGTCCAATAACCCACACTTTAATTTCTTGACTTATTGAAATTATATTTATAATTTAGAATTTTTAAAGTAAAATAATTTGAAAAATCATCTCAATAAAAGAATGATTATAGTTTCTAAAAGCTATCAGTAATCTGAAATAAATCTTTCACTTCACCCACGTTTTCTCAACAGTAATAAATATTCATCAACAGCACTAACCTGCATCAGGGCCTTCCTCAGAAAATTTTCCCAATCTGTCCTTCTCCCAGTAGTTGATTTCTAGTTCTTTGTTTCAGGATGGCAAAGTCCGCGAACACACAGTCTTTCCACCTCCTTTGGGCCTTCCTGTTGGTCTTCTGTTGAAGAGGATTGTCTTAAAAATTCTTAATGCTGTTCGTTCTGGGCTCATTCTCTCTACATGTCTTACCCAACTCATTCTTTTTAGTTTGATTGACTTAATAATGTTTTTTCCAACGGCGGGCACTTGGGTGACGAACCCTATACCACAACAAGACCAGAAGCTGCTTCTCATTTGTCGTTACCCAACAGGCACCTGTGAACCAAGTCATGGAGTCGAGTAGCGTTGCCCGCGCCATACCACCACAAGCCCGTTTATAGGGTGGGCCACATTTGTACATCATGACAGAAAAATGTACAGAGAAACACAGAGAAAGAAAGTAACATCCATGCCCGATCAGGGATTCGAACCCGGGACCAACACTCAGTAGTTAGGAGCGCTAACCACTCAGCCATCGTTCGGCGACTCGATGATTTCATTGCTATAATAATCTTATATATTTCAAAATTTAATATATGTTATAAAATTTCTGCATTTATTTTGGAAATTGTATTATGTTTATTTTGTGCATTTATTTTATAAAATTTTTGTATTTATTTATGCATTTATTTTTAGTATTTGAGAATTATTTCTTAAATGAAGATTTTATAAATCTAGTAAAGGCACTTAAATTGACTCTATCCATCAAATTTACTTGATAACTAAATTTCAAGAAAGGTATTCAATTATAAGAGAAAGCCAATAATCAGCTGTACTTTTGAAATGCTTTTAACTTTTTAATAAGAGAGAATGCCTGTATTACATGCTTGTTATTCAATATATAATGAATTACATATAAAATAGTTATCATAACTTACAATTATTTTTCCTGAATAATTTCCTCATTTGTTTAAAAATACTCTTGTTTCGTTAGGAAATTGTGTTAGTAAAAGTTATTATATTGTTCATGAATCGCATTGTTTTATTAAAAAATTTAATCAAAAATTAAATGAAAACATGCCTATTAAATATAAAAAAACAATGGCTTTTACTTTTATGAAAGAAACTAAAACAAATAAATTTGTATTTTTATATTTAGTTATTTATAAAGGTATACTTTAAAAAAATAATAGAAAGTAGGTTTCCATGCTCAAAATTATTATAAAACTAAGATAAGAGAGAGAGAGAACACTTATTTTATGTTCGATAAAAATTAACTTTAACAAAACAAAAATTTATTTCTCTTAATTTTACTCTAGATTTTAATCATCATCATATTTGGCTCGACAGCTTCAGGACTTCTGTTGATGAGTCATCCAAAATAATCCTTTTGTAATTACAACCTACAAATTCTCAACATCAATCATTTTGAAATTTGATTCAACAGAATGAAGTCAATAAAATTTTGAAATTCTTTTTCTACATCAAAAATCTTAATTTGATTTTATTACATTCATTCTAACTTTCAATGGTGTTCTCTTGGTGGTAATGGGTACCTGGTCCTCTCCATATGAAAGTCCGGCGAGAATCAGACTAAAAGCTAATCCTGGACTCGTCGGAAAACATCACACAAGACCCTGATGCGGTGTCTACAAGGCATGCTCTGTTCTCCAAGCTAACCACAGGTGACAGTGAGTTGCGGTAAGTGGAACACATCTGACAGGTCTACGAGCATATAGACCAATGTGCCCTAAGTGCCTGTTCACGGTCTGCCTTGAAACTGTCGTACCCGTAGCTGAAGAGAGCTGACGAGACAGATCTAATGCTGTGCTGTGTTTTGTTTTTTTTTACTTTAAGGAACAGGATGATATATAATCAGTTGAATCACTTCATTTTTTATTCTTAACTATTTGAGAATTCGCGGTATGAATGCACTATTAATAAAATAAGAAAAAAACCTAATTTATTCACTTAAAGAATTCCACTAAAAGTAAAAAAGTAACGTATTTTCTATAATTTTTGTAATTTACTTAAATACATTGAATATTATGTTTAAAAATGATTTATCAAAAAATTATAATTATTATTTATAAGATAACTTCTCTAAAATAGGGATATTCAGAATTAAATTAAAATACGATAATTTATCCAATTGGAAATCTTTGTTTATTTAAAAATGTATTCAAAACGTAAACTTAGAAGCTTATAATTCTTATATACATGGAAAATTAATATCAAAAGGTACACAAAAGCTTTTTTCAACGATTCTTCCTCCTGCTATTTCAAATAATCATTAGTGATTTCAAGAAACATTAATACTTTCCGAAAATTATATTCTCAGAACACTCAAGTTTTGTGAAAAATAAAAAGCACAGTTGTCATAAATTTATTTTCAATATAAGCAATTATTTCATGTCATTAGAGCAAATATTCGAAATAAAAGAACGTGTTTTTCTGAATACTGAAAATTTTATTTTTAATTAATAGAGTAAAAGTTTTGCAAACAATTTGTTTAAGGACATTGAAAATAAATAAAATCTAATCTTATTTTAAATTTATTTTAATTATATTTTAAAAATACTACGCGAAAGAAGTTTTTACTCTTTTATTAATCAAATATAATAAATATTTGGATTTTCTAACTGATATAATATAAGTTAATAATAATAATAATATATATATATATATATATATATATATATATATATATATATATATATATATATATATATATATATATATATATATATATATATATATATATATATATATAAACAGTGGGCACAGGTGCCGTATAATTCCTGATTCCAAATTCTGAATTTTTTTGGCGATGAAAATATGTTCCCAAGATGACGTATAGTGACGTGCGCGATACGTAAATACTAGGATCACCAAAATAGAATTTTCTGCATAATTCTTATACGTCTCGATATATATGACGTAATAAAAATTAGGTTGCCAGATGCATAAGAAAATCCGTCAAAAAATAGCCTATCTCAGAATTTGGCATCCTGGATTATACGGCACCTGTGCCAACCATAAATGTATATAAAATCAATTTTTATTAATTATGAAAAATAAATATTTTGCAATTATTTTGTATGTGCAACACATGAGTAAATAAAATATCATTTTTTTAAATATTTTTCAAAATAATACCGACTTAATGCAAGTCAAAGATTGTTAGATTCAGCATGAATTTGAAATAGTTAAAATGTATTTCAATATGATTATGGGTTCCATTAAGTACCTGCTTTTTGATAAATCAAAAGGTGTTAGGCAATGGTTTTAAATTTTTATTTTAAATATATTTGTTCTTCAAAGTAACTGTTCCAATTAATCATTCAATAATTTTCTAATGTCCGGCTGCTTTTCAGAATTTAATCAGATTCAGCGCTACAAGAGATGAAGATGGTGCCTATTTTTTACACTGAGGCGAACACCCAGTGGATATACCATCTTTACCCTAAAAATGGAAGGACATTGAAACATACCCAAAGAGAGAGATTCAACATCCATACCCGAATCAGGATTTGTACTGCTTCGATGTTAGGGAGGTTAACCACTCCGTCATCTCTCGGTCGGCTTATTCAATAATGTATCTCAAAACTTCAAAATTATTTATTCGCTCTTTCAACTGACATCTCCAAACATTTAAAAGTTGACTTTCATAAATTTAAGAGTGGTTGTAATTATTTAGAGTATTTAAATAATGTTAGTAAATGACATTATTTAAAAATGCGAATCTTTTCGTTGCAAGGCTTTCAATAGTCTGTATTTAATGTATGATTAAAAAACTGAGTCTTAAAAAAAGTTGAAAAAAACAAATTGAAGTTAAAAAAAATTTTATTCGAAATATATCTTGGAGGAATCCCGAGCCACTACGATGTTTTACGGAATGAGCAGGCAGACAGAGTTCCGAAAGCTGGTTCTCTTATGATCCAGCCAAATCCCCCTTTGCCTTTGCGTAACATCAAAAGTGTAATCCTCAGTAAAATAAAGGATGGCAGAGCTTCCCTCCTTGCTTATGCGGCTTTAGGCAGGCAATGGAAAACTTTTCTTGAATGAAGCAATAAAATCTCTGGCTCCTTACCATGACCTGTTGGTGTCGCTTGTTTCTGGGTGACAACTGGACATGACTACCTAAAAAGCCAACTGCATCGAATAGGTGTAATGGACTCTGCTCGCTGTCCACTGAGTCATGATGATATGAATGCTGCTCACCTCAATAACTGCCCTGAAGTTTTAAAGTTTATGACTGACAACTCTTTTGAGGCTATTAAAGAACTTTATTCTTGTTTTTATATTTGCTTACATCTTTTTATTGGGCTGCTCGTCGATTAATGACAGGGATGCCGAAGACAGGCGTAGAATAAAAAAATATCTGGGAGAAAAGGCTTCAAAATGGTGGAATAGCAGGACACCATTCTTTAAAATAAGGTCTTGGGTTCGATTTTCGTACTGCTAAAGAACGGAAGATTGGTCTTGCGTTTTTGCCTTCAGCGTCATGTTTGTCTGTTTGGGTACTTAAGATTTGTCTACATTTTAACCTTTGTAACAGGTCAAAACTGTTCAACTGTCTATGTCTATGAAAAGACCGCTTGGAAAGCAGGATATTAAACATTTTTCTCATTTTAAAATGTCAATGTTTGGCTTCAGAGTAAGGGATTTTAATATCTACTATAATTATTGAATATTATTTATTAATAATTACTGAATATTAATTACATAGGTCTTAAACTGTTATACTATCTAGCACAGGACATCATAATCTTCTTAGTGGTGTTGAAAATGTAAACTTAGGCGAAAATGATTTAATTTTGAAATGTATCAAATAATATACAGCTCAATATAGTTAAAAGTATAAAATTAAAAGAATGAATTCGATTTTCTCGTGGTTAAAAATAGCTACAATTAATTCAGAAACTAATACTTTTATCCTAAAATCTTTAATTACTTGGAAAAGGGAAAGTTTTTAATTATGATTGCTTCATTCTATTGAATCTGATTTTAAGCGAATGGGGTTGGAAACTTGCAATCATTGCTAAAACTACACACTGTCTTAGAGAAATCTCTAATAAAAGCCCTTGTTCTATCATGTGCTGTTTGACTAAATATGAGGATGATAACGATAAATTATTTTCTTCACAATCGTATAGACCAATCGTCTAAAATGGAAGACATTAATCGAGGTTTACTAGATTATTCTATTTTGTAAACGTCACTTGTTTGTTTTAAGCAACTTAAACAATTATCAGTTTTGTACGTTATAGCAAATATAGCATGAATTTTATCGATGAATCAAATCTATAATGCAAGGAGAATCAAAAATGACATTAATTGTAACAGTTTCAATTAATTGCGATTGTATCGGAATACTACATCTAAGGGGGTCCTAAATAATTTTGGAAATTTATTTTAAGTTGTATATTGGACATAATCGCGTTTGTCAAATCAAACAGAAAATTTATTTTTGTAAATCATAGGGGCCCATAAAGAATATTTGTGCTACGGGCCTCAAATAGGCTAATCAGGCACAGGGAAGAAAAATACATTCCATAAATAACGTAGAAGGATGCAATACGGAGCGTTAATTGCATGAAAATTTGAAACGACGTATCTCAAATGTTAACTTTATCACTAAACCCCCCTTTCATTACAAAAATGTAAAAATGCATAGAAACTACAAAGGAATGCTGAAGAAGTTATTTTATTATGAAGTATGAAAAGTGCTAAATTTTCTTCAGTTTTTAATATCATATTTTTATAATTTTGATCACGAAAAATTAAAATGTAAGATTTAAATAATTTATTTATGAAAAACTTAGAGGATACAGTAATTTTTGATTTAATATAATAATTTAAATTGAATAAATAAGAGTGAGTTTGAAAAGAGAATTCCAATAGGATTGTAAAAGTTGCTTATGATAAACAACGCAACAATCAAAATAAGTAAATATTAACAACTCTAAGTACAAGGCGCGCTCGTTTTTACAAATTAATTTACAGGCAAAATTATAGTTCTTGAAATCAAAAGCTCATAAAATAAAAATTTGATTGTATAGTTTATATTTGTTACCAAACTTTTTTTCTTTTTAAATAACGAATTACTTATGAAAATATTACTTTGTATAAAAAAATAAGAAACGCATACAAAATAAATACCACACATAAAAGCAATACTTACATTTATTTTATTTTGATTTTATTCTTATTTCATTATTCCTTTTATTCTTAACATTCATATTAATTTTTCCCTTTTTATTTCCTGTGATCTGTTTTTGTTGTTGTTTCTAATCCTTCATGATCTAGCAATAGCTAGATATAATACATGTATTCTAGCAAAGTCAATCGCTATAACTGAAAATAATATTAGGTTCTCTAAACTTAGATCCACCAGTCTGGGACATGTTCCGGGAGGCTGGTTTTAGAGAGATGACACTTGTTGCAAGTTGGGAAAAACGTTACAGACAGAGATGAAAGTTAATCCTTTAAAATCGCCACTGTTTAGTCTTGAAATTGCTGTGATTTTTAGTCGACACCTCTCGAGCTTAAGAGTGTAGCCTTTCTGCAATACCAAAGGCAAGCAGAAGGTGTAAACCCTTTTTGTCCGCATTTTGCCCTTCCTTGCAGAATAAACTTCATGGAAAGTAAGTGAGTCGGAACCAATCAATGTCTTTGCTGATCTCCTTTTACTTATGTTCTCAGTCATTTAATCATTTGATACTTCTATCGTACAACTTACATCTGAATAAGTGTTAAAAAAGTTCTGAAATTACATTTTGGTCTACAATGAGATTTTTATCAAAGTTCATGGGGAAGTTACTCACCTTTATCCAAGTCGTTAGGTACATGTTCTTGGTTTTCTTCACGTGTAGTAGCTTCATTAATAAAATCTAACTGTCAAAATAACATGAACATCCTTTTTTCAGTCGCATCACTTCAGATATAGATTGACAACAGCAACTGGATTGTTTCAATTTTCAGTTTCAATATCATGAAGTAATTAGAAGACATGATCACAATAAAAGAATTTTATGCTATTTTCAATTGAATCTTTGGTTTTATTAGTATATAGGTTATAAAACGGGTTTTAGATTAGGTATGAAAAATTCCACACGAATTGTTTCAAAAAATCCAATATTTCAATATCAGTAGTACAGTTAGTACACATTTCGTAGAACTTACAATACGCTAATAAAGATCCTAGTTGATCCTCAACTATAAACAATGAAAACAATCTATAAAAAAATGAAATGAGGAAAAATAAACTTTAACAAATGTTGCCTGAAAATTGTTCTCAAAAAGAGATTATTCAAAGTTTCAGTGCGTAAAAACTGAACTAAACTAAACTATGTGGCACGACAGCCTGTTGGGGGGCTAAGGTTTACAGTGCCCATATCTGTTTTCTTGACCGTGGGCTCTGGGGCGAGAATCTTATGTCCCGGTTAGGTAGTCAGCCTAAGGCGAAAGCTCCAGTGCTTAGTTCCTAAGCATGCTTGATACTCGGTTTTATTGACCCAATGAAGGGATAAAAGGCTGAGTCTACCAGTGCTTTGGGATGTTTAGTTCATAAACGGGAATTAAAATTGTCATTGCTTTTACGAGACCATGATAGAGACTAGCCTCAAAATCGTAATATCGTCAGTGTTCGTAAATTAGAGGTTCGTAAAAACGAGCATTTTAGCAGGATCTTGATTTAAAGAGAGACAAATTTAAATACAATAAGAAAACGAATTATTGTTCGAAATACAAATAAACAGGTCTATTAAAGTTATATCACTTTTTAATTTAAAACGTGCTACAAAATGACCAAAATCCTGTCTAATGATTATATATAAACAAAAAAGTTTGAAACAGTTTGTTTAGACCGAAATCGGTCTGAAGCTTAATATTCTTCATATAGAATTTCAACTTTCTTTAATTTTAAGCTTCTTAAAGCCAATTTCAATCATAAATATTTTAACATATACAAATAAAAGCGATCAAAATAATATGTAAATATCTTTAAAAATTGAATAAAGATTCTTGCTTTATAAAAATTTTAAAAAATTGAAGTGAAAAGATTCTTAATTATAAACAATGGATACAAACTTATGACAAATTTCATTAAACCAAAATTAATTGCAATAAAATATTCCATTGATAATGTTGTTTATAATTTTTAAAAATGAACAATGCTTTATTTTAAGAAATATTTTAAAAGTAATTATTAAATTTGCAATGAAAAGGATTTTTATGCTTCATATTTTCTCACTTACAGTTTGAAAGTCAGCTTCCTTTTTGACGCATTGAAATAAATTTTACATTTATTTTGCATTCGTTCAAGGATTAACAGTCTTTTTGCAATTCGAAATAACGCATATTTCCCATTTAAGTATGAAAATTCAATAATTCTGAAATATTTTGTAGTTACTACTGTTTAAATTAGAGCTATATTTCAAACAGTAACATTACAATATTGAATAATAGAAAAGCCACGTTAATGCGCTCAACTCATATTTTAAATTATGCAATTATTATGCCCAGAACAAATGCGCAAAACTTGATTTAATCCTTCATGAAGTCAAAAGTGAACCTGCAAATGAGATTAAAGTCTACATCAACAGTCATCAAAAGTTTAATGAGGTAATCATTCACGTGTATCATTTTAAGCGTTCAGCTGTCAGTTTGCATTTGAATTTTACCATAATTACAGAAAAATGGAGGAATTACTTTCTTTAAAGGTTAACAGAGAAAATACTTAAGTAATGAAAGAGCGCTTCTGACAGCTGGCCTCAGTAGGATTACGAAAAATAAATGAATACATTTTGTTAGGACTCGTTAAGACTCTTTTACTTCATTCGATCCCACGGTTGTTTAACTAATTCTCATTCAAGTCATTAGCTATATTGTCATACTAAAAGAAATTTTTTAAATAAGTTGATCAGTGTAAGAGGAAAGTGTTCTTCCATTTTCTAGAATGGTTTAATTGTGTTTGCTCTTAATTGTAAGTAATAGTTATTTCAAGAGAAGATTTTAAAAAAAATTTAAAATGCAATGTAATTGATGACCGAAATTTAATCAAAATAAAGTAGTTTATTTCAAATTATTTTGAATTTGAACTTTCAAACAGTTATTTTCATTTTTCTGCTATATTAAGAATGTAAGATAACTGGTAAAAAGTGTTTACTTTTTTGTAGGTAATCCTTAATTTGCTTTTTATAAAACTGGGCGGAGTTCTCTCCATGTTTCCGTAAAGAAAGTCAGAAATATTTTCAATTCACTAGTGGATGACTGAAAATAAAATAGTTTATAACCGAGAAAGAGAGAGAAGTATTTTGAAAATATTTTGTTGCGCTCTTCAAAAAATATGGACATTGGACAAATGTTCCAAAATCTTTTCGCAGAATACATTTTACTTTCCTAGTAAAATATTTCAGTTTATATATAAAGAGTTTTATTTTATTTTCTAGTAGATACATAGATTTCGTAAAGAATTTTAAAATATTTTAGACAAGTTTCTGCAAGTGGAGAGGAATTAAATATCAATCAAGTTTTAATTTTTTTTCTCATCCTCAAAAACCTAATAATTTATTACAAATGTGTTGCGCAAAGTTTTCTCGTTATTTAGTAATAAGAATTTGTTTGTTCTATTATTTTTTTTATAAGAATAGCTTATTTCTACTAAACGATACTGACTTTTTATATTTCTTCTTTTATTTGTCCTATTTTTAAGATAAATTTGAACTCTAATATTTAACCTAATTTGTTTTTCTTATGTTGTAGATTATTCATATTTAAATATGAATAAAATCTACACAGCATAAGATAATCTAATAATAGATAATCTACACCAAATAAAATAAAAGCAGTAAGCAGAATAGTATATTTTAAGTATTTTCAATTAGAACAGTAAATAGTTAAGCAAAACTGGAGAATTATTTATATAATCAACAAATTTTTTCATGAAATGTTTTCAACGCTCTGTGACAAAGTGCCCGCCGAACAAATAAGCTGTTGTTTCACTGAACATAATTTTTGTTAAATGGACTAAAGAACTATTAAACTAATTTGTATTAACAACATATAATGAAATTCCTAAGCATAAATGAAAAAGCGGCTTATATAAGAATATATATAAACCGCTTATTTTAAAGAAGGAAGACATATCTTTCATAATGTTTAATAATAATTGTTGTTGTGGATTTGTCTCCTGCTATATGACGAAGTCAGTTAGATCATCTGATGCATGCCATTATCCAACAGAGCGCTGACTCTAAGAAATTCAAGGACCAGAAGAGGGAACGAATATTCTTCCTCTCTTTATAAAGTCTCAAATAGTCCATTATGTGCTTGCTGTGCAAGATAATTCTAAGAACATTAAATTAAATATTTCTATAACATATGATAACATACACATAATGATGCATTTAACCATCTCCCATTGTTTAAAAAAATAATAATTACTTTTTTGACAACAAAAAAACAATCTGGTGTATTTTTTTACGCAAAATTAAAACATTTTCTTGGTCTGAACGTTAAGCAACTTTTGATTAAGATTAATAATATCATGTAGTTAAACTAAGTAATTTTATTTTGATTGCTTATTCGATGTTGTTATCAAATGATAAATGTTTGATTAAAATATCAAATGAGGGAAATGCCGTCAAATAGTTTCCTTTAAAATTATCCTAGTGAAAACTTAGAAAAATTAAATTTTATAGTTATAAATGTATATTTCATTAATTGAAATTCAAATTTTAAGAAATATTTTTGGTATATTTATTAAGTTTTAATCCAGAAACAAAAAAAAACATTCCCATTGAAAGGACGAATAGATTGTTAATATGATATTCCAACACCACTATAATTCAGTACAGTTTCAAAATTCCTCATCATAGGGGCTGTAAATGTGCATTCGAAGGATTCTGAATGATTCTAATCAATAAATTCCAAATGTGATTTGCTTGGCAAGTGATTCTAGAAAACACAGAAACCTTCCAACTGATGCCCAACAATTTTAATCGGAAAATTTATACTGAAGTGGATTTGTACTGATGAGTTTGGTGTAACAAAGGAATTTTGTTCAACATGATGCCAATAATGCAAATATAAAAAGCCACATTGATAGTACAAATAAACCTCATCTGCCCACATTACCATTCTAAAATAATCAGTGATGCTAAAATAATCCTTACTTAAATCATTAATGATGCTTCATTTTTTACTCAGTTGTTATTGTTGTTGTTGTTTCCAATTCTTCAGAGATCTAGAGACAGCTAGGTCAGATCCATGACACCTTGAATTCTAGTAAAGTCAAGCACCAGTAGTGAACTTGCGCAAACATCTGTTTAATCCAGAATGCGATCAAAAGAAATCGGCTTCTTATTGCATTTTGTGTACAATGAAAAAATCTTGCACCCAGATTTGAATGTCAGGCTTTTCAGATGCCCACTAATAAGTCTTGAGACGTTCGTTTGATCATGTTTGACAATCCCGAATTCAACGCTCCCCCATCGGAGTCTTTCTGCCAAATCGGGGATGGGTGAGAGGAGTGAGACAAACTTGCCTGTCTTTTTCACTTAGTTATATTAATAACATTTTCCTGACTGTGATAACATTGTGTCATTTCAAATATTTTACAGTGAAATGTTCAAAAGTTTTTTGTAGTTTTCTTTTAAATTCAACGTAAAGATAAACATTGGTGCAGAAATTATTTTAAATAGTTAAAATTAATCTCAAAACCTAAACATTTTTCCTGCCAAAATGTCCCTTTCGATTTTTTGTCTCCAAGCTTGTCACAAATGTGAAATGTTCTTAAAAAATTATTTTAATAAACACACGCTTTTTGATTTTATCTGTAAAAATGTTTAGTATTTTTTATATTTTTATAAAATGAAATTTAATTTTTATTATTATTAAATTTAATTGTTATTATTTTATGCAAAATAGTTTCAAATTTAGGAGTTTAAAAAATTATTTATACTTAGTCAATTTTATTTTATTTTCTGGTTGATTCAATACTTTTTTTAAAGTTTATGCATTTATTAGTTTTACAGTTTATACATTTTTTATTATATTATGATGACACAAAATCATCTATAAATAGAAGATACGTATGAAAAAATATGAAAATAATTCAATAAAATATAAAATTTATGTATTAAACATTCATATAATATTGAATACAAAAAACATTAATTGTTATTACATCTTATTTAATAAACAAATGATTTCTTCCAATTGTTCTTTTTTCATCTTTGAAATTTTTGAAGATTTTGAAACGAGCATCCATTTTAATAAACTTTTGACCTCGAAACTTGATTCCAGACTCAATATTAGATTATAATAGTGGCTTATAATGTGCATTAAAGCTGTAAGCAGCCTCAGTGTATAAAATGATTATCTAACTATTTAATATCCTGTTTATGTGACCTCATAAAACATTTTTAATTTCCTATTTAGAAAAACATTTTCGAAAAATCACGTTTAGTCTCTACACCAATGAAGTTGCTCAAATCAAAAGCATATGTTTAACATTCTGAAAATAATAAGCAATTTCTTTCCACAATTGGAAAGTACAAAATTCATTTCAAACGCATCATATTCAATCTGCATACATCAGATGACGCTGAAAAATTGTGTTGAGATTCTGACAAAAATACGCTTTTAAAAGAAAAAAATGGAGGAAAAATCATTTATATGAATTTATTTCATTTACCTAAAGTATCATATATTAGGCGAAAAATATGTGTCGGGCTTTAGTTGGCATAAAAATAACGGATTTTTAAAATGTTTAATTCAGTTTCTTGAATGATTGAAATTTGGAAAGCCCATACTTTTATTATTGTTTCCTATTTAAACATGTCATACTGCGATGACAATAAAAACAGATTTTATTTTATGTAATTATTTATAAAGCATTAACATTTTGTATTTCAGTGCTGCCATCTACTAGACAAAATAGAAAAATTTTAAAGCCACTAAAACAAGAACTAAAATGAATGCAATATTTTTTTTATTTTCTCAAATATTTTATTTAAATATTTTTCACTGCATATAATTTTAAATGAAACAATCAATCGTTTAGTTAACTCTTCAAACAATGACGAGCATTGTGTAATAACAAATATTTTTTTAATAAATTTTGCTTTTCTCGTCATAAAATTCAATATTTATTTTACTTCCTTATAATATATTTTAATTTCAGAATAAATAAAAAAATAAAATAAATTTCCATATAAGACAACTTTAATAAAATGTATGATTTCTCGTTTTTGCATTTATTAATGACTAAAATTGTCTTGGACAAAAATGTTTTCGTCCAAGCTTTTAATGTAAATATAAAGTAAATATATAACAAGATAAAATAAATCTATTTCTCTGTTTACTTTTATCAATAAAGGACTCTTCAATATATATTATAGGTTCCATTTAGTTTTTACTTACATTCTCTTGTATTGTTTATCTATTACTTAGACACAAAAACAAGCCAATTTTAAAATTTGTCCATAATTTATTTCTAAAGTAATTTAGAGAAAGCAATAAATATCTATAGTCTTTTTTATATACGTGTAAATAATATTATTTACAACTTCCCAATCTTTTCAGTTTAACATTTTTTTTGAAATTCATAAATGCATTACTGTAATCTTCTAATCTTATCTAAATGTGAACTTTTGTTACTAACTATCTGAAATTAATTGTTCAAAATTGATGTGTTGATAATTTTGATAATTTTAACGTGTTTAAAAGTTCCTTTGAACAATGCCGCTAGCCCAACACAGTTGCGTTTAAATTTTAATGGTAATTTCGAAGTGATATGCTACACATTGAACATACAATCTTTTAACTTTTAGGTTTGATATGGTTTAGTTGATGCTTCATGGTCCCATTTTATAAAGGAGGACTATCTCATCTGGTAATGTTTCAAGTAGATTCTGAGATACTTCTTTACAAACGTTCTAGTTGAAAATTCGATGAATGAACTGTTGAATTATAATTAAGAAGAAAATTGGATTTGTACAGTTTTGCAAATTTTTGCAAATGATATCGCTTACACATGATTTAATTATTTTAAGTGAAGTATATGTAGAAACACATACAATATCCACTGATATACCTTTTGTAGTAAATAGGAATATTAGTAGTAAAAGTTATAGAAAAAATGATTTCTATATTCCTACCTTATATTTCTCAGTTAACATGAATCTGAGTGTGTTTTTTGCATTATTGATTTTAGTGAGAGATTTTTCACACATATATACTTTAAATAAAAAAATATAGCCATTTAACTGACTTTATTAGCATTAACATGAAACTGATCAATTTGCATGAGTGAATGTCTTATACAAATTGAAAATTTGAATAATTAATACTCGAATATCATCCTCCTTAAAATCAATCAATTCTGTTTGAAATTTTGGAATAAATGTCTTCATATATTAGTTGTTAAAAGCATTTTGAAAAAATCATAACTTTGTAATTTTCTCAACATTTAAGTAATGAATTTTAAATTTTACATTTAAAACCCGAAAAGACCTTAATTAATGTCATATTAATTAAATAAGATTATAATTATACCTACCCTGACCACTTCTTTTTTTAACTTAATCAAAGAATAATTTCACTCTTTCAAGAAAATTTCTAATAAAAATTTAGAGCTGCATCAATCGAACTAGAACTTTGTAGTACTTCATACAGCAGCAAAATGCTACACTTTTATAAAGCAAATTCATTCTTTCCAGTTTCGGTAATAAACCTGCAGATATAATTCTGTATGTGTATACAATTGTAATCTGTTGTAATTAATAGCTGAAATGATTTCTCTAACACTTTAGTTACATGCAAAAAATTTTCGACAGGAAGAAATCTAATGCCAATTAATTTTTTCAAAGAAAAATATTTTTCAAAAAGAGCAGCGGATTTTCCAAAATCATGGTATAAGTTTCCATAATTAAAACTAAGTATGGGTACACCACATATCAACTGTGAATTCAAATTAAACAAGATGTAAAATTTCTTAAATGGAAAGCAGCGAAGCGGTAACATTTAACAAGTGGTTTCCATCAATTAGCTGGTTCAGATCATGATCTTTCTACAGCTGCAATCTACAATTAATCCACTGTTAATAATTTTTCATGGTATTGAAGAAGACGTTTAGGAAATAAAATAATTTATAATTTAAAAATTAAACATTATAATTTATATATATTTATAAGCTTTGAAATTTATTGCTTAAGAAATTTATTTTATTTTTAAAGATTTTCTTTCAATTGTGGATTTTCCATAACTTTGTAGCAACTCTAAAAATAACTATTATTATGTGGACCCCTTACATCGACATTTATTGTGAAGAGAATCTGCTTCATTTCAAGTTACATACACTTCTGTTGTGTTAGGTTTGATCCTAAATCTTTAAATCATATTTTTAATCTTTAAGTGCTCTGCATTCATTTTCTAGCTTTCTTTCTTTCCGCAGTATTTATAAAAATCCCCGTAAAAGGCATATATATCCACATGCCGAAACAACTCTCCTTTCATTCCAGATTTGAAACTGGAAGTTGTTCAACCATCGGTATTCTTCCATATTTATACTCTTCAGTTCCGTGAATATATTAAAAAATCATACAAAATTTTCCACGTGTGGTTACTTAGTATACAATTTTCAAAAAGCATATTTCGCAAGGGCGAAATACTAAAAAAGAAAACAAGAAACATTCTCATATAAATCAGAAGAAAAATTTGATGTTCTACGATAAATTTTTCATTATAGAAGATACTTACATCATTATTATTTCGGGTATATTCCAAACCATATAGAACATCAACATTATTGAATGTTCACAAACTGCTGAATCGAAGGCAATAATTATGACTAGACATAGAAAACACCACGTTGTTGTTGTTGTTGTTGTTACTTATGACACTTGGACAAGCCAAGCTCGCTATGCCTTGGCAATGCGAATTTAAGTCAATAGGGAGCGTCTTTCGTTTTAATCAGAGCACCATGAAGGTGAAAGTACGTCTTTGCTCTTTTTTAAATTCTGCGATAGATGGCACCACCAGAGAATCCACTTCCTCAATTTTGACATTGATCTGAAGGGGGAGGAAATTTTCATCAGACCATTGCACCCATGGTAACTGATGTACAATAATGATTGCAATATATACACTAATTGAGAATAAAAAATATATGTAATGTGTACAAGTTTTGCAGAACATCATGGCAGAACATTTTGCAGAACATTAAACATCATTTTATTTTGATTCGGATTAAGACGTTTTTAGAATTATCAACAGCAAAATATTTTCCTGCTAGTTTATTAATACTGTTTTAAATGGATTGATTTTCTGAAAAATTATTGAATACAATAAAAAATTTTTTAATTATACTTGATTTTAAAATATATATGATTTTCTGTGCTCTGATTTATTACCATCGCTGCTTCTCTGACAGTAATGGTCTTGAATGCAGAAAAAATTTAATGGTTCCGTTAACTTTAAAAATTCCTCAGCAGAACCAGTATCGCATATGATATTCGGTCACGAATCAAAATGCATGTATCAGAGAAAAAAATTATTTGGAATTAAAATATTTGCAGATGTTATCAGCTGCTTGTTTTTTTATTTGTTAAAATATAGCTAAATATTAATTTTAAGATTGTAGCTACTTAAAAGGTCTAAGTATAACTGTTTGTTATATCTTTTTTAAATAGAAAGATTTTTTACTACTTACAATTAATAAATAGTCTAAAATTGGTAGGAAATCCTTATGGGTGGTTTCACAGAAAAGAATAGCCGCTACACTATTTTGTCAATTGTACTGTAAATGAGTGAAAATTCAAGTTGTGTTGAGCAATATATTTTTAATCATCAAAATATTATGTACACATATTTCTTTGAAGAGTACCTGCCAAAATTTAGATTTGCACAAGTATTTTTAATATGGTATTGACACTACCATAAATACATCAACTCTTGTGATACTGTACATCTCTATTCTCATTTAACGTGAGGATTTTTCAAGTCTAACATTTCAATTTAAAAAATATTGGTGCAAATTTTTTCTCGTTTTCTAACTTAAATTCGTTTTTACATTCCGAAAAATGTTTTTTATCCCATAACACTGAGGATATAATTTAAAAATAACTTATATTTTGATTATAAACAAGCATTAAAACAAAAGGAAAAGAACTTTATAATAATGACTAATAAACCAAAAAAATATTGTCCATGGCACAATGCATCATCATGATTTACATTATTTAAAAGCATATAATAAAATACTAAATTGAATTATCCGCTACAGAGCAAAAATAATTTTATAAAGCATCACAAATTAAATAAATTTTTCTTTCAGCGCGAATATAAATTAAATATTGGAGATTTTTAAATCTCCAATATTTTGGAGATTTGGATTTTAATTTTTGAATCCAAATCTCCAATTTGGATTTAGAGATTTTTAAATCAGGAAATAAATACCGTATCTGTAGGACAAAATTCAAAACATATAATTGATAATGCTTTATCGGCAATAATATTCCAAGACCTACTAGGTTTCCAAGTAATCCTAACTCTTTTTTGGGAATAAAAAGGGGAAATAGAATGTTTGATTGCCACCCTAGAAAATAATAAACAGCTCTTTACTGACCCTTTTTTTCCGTTAAGTTATCGTATTTCTATTGTTCCAACCGAGTACTTCGTATTATATTAAATATTTGACTCACGATCCTTCTCTTAGTTACGTCACAATATACACTTTTATCCTGTAAGTTGACCTCCTTTCTACTGTAAACAAGATATCATACATAAAGATTATTATATACAGTGATTTCATAAGAAATTATTGGAAATTTTTCCTTGTTATAATAAGGATTTCTAAATAATGGCCTGAATTCTAACAGAAAGTAAAATATTTATCGATAAGGAAATTATTTTATTTGGTGTTTCATTTAGAAATATTATATAGCATAAACACAAACAGGAATGACATACAGATTAATGATTATCCAAATTACTTAATGTATTTACCATCAAAAAATTATTCTTCTCATGCTTAATACTTGTATACAATCAAAAAACCATCAAAAAATTATTTTTTCAATATACCATCAAAAAACTATTTTCTCTAATGCTTAAACTTTTATATCTTC
The DNA here is from genome assembly GCA_037975125.1 of Latrodectus hesperus. Lineage (NCBI taxonomy): Eukaryota > Metazoa > Arthropoda > Arachnida > Araneae > Theridiidae > Latrodectus > Latrodectus hesperus. The sequence goes on from CM075857.1 coordinate 92,349,060, forward strand.
ACATAATAAATTGACTTTTATAATCTCCAATAATAAAGTGGTAATTTAAGTATTAAGTTATAAATTTTAAAGATATCTGAATGATAAAATATTAAATTTGTAATGTAGTGGTAAAGTAATTAATTCATAAATAAATATAGATAGATATGTATGTATGTATATATATGAATATATATATATATAATTTATAATATTGAATTTCTTATATAAATATAGAATTTTTTGTCACAAATTTCAATTTATTTTTTTTATATTTTAGTTTGATTTCCAAAGTGTTGTAATTTTTACAGGAATATTTCATTGTAGGTTTAATTATGGTAAAACTTTGTTGCCAGTGTAAAGGAGGTCAGCACCCGTTTTTAATTCTAAATAAATATTTGCAGTAGGGTTACCTTAACATACCTAAATAAAAGGAATTTTTATTTATCAACTTACGCACTATTATTCATAGTGTTGAAGAATCTTTTAAAAATATGCTTTTTTTTCCAAATCAGGAGCATTTCTGAACGTTATCCCCTGCTTATGTAGGAAAGCTCAAAGTTAGTAAATAAGTGTTCATTAGTTTACAAGAGTAACATGTTTTATAGCTTTCAGAAAATTCTAATATAATGAAGACAGGTGCTTTATTGCGCTTATTCATATAATCACAATTCTTATAGATAAGTACTCCAACGATTAATCTGCTATCTTATAAAGCATTTGCGAAAATGAAATATAAAATGTCCTTAATTATTTTCTTTTTTAAGTTAGTAGTTTTATTTTCTGATATCGATTTTTGATTATGCATACTGTGATATCCAATTTTATAAGGGAAAAGTGGAAAGGATAACATTAATTTTAAGTTTGCAATTATTTAAAAATAAATATTGTTGTCAAAATTCAAATCAGTGCTCGTAAGCCAACCATTTCAATCTGTTTCCTTACTAAGACCAATACTTCTACTACGGTTGTAACTCTTGCCTTAGGTTCAACAGTTCGTGGGTTCGAATCCCACCTTGGGCATAGATGCTTGTATTGGTTCGGAATCCTCTTCAAACCGTAGGTCTCGGTCTAATTAGCACTCGTGTGCAAAAAATGACCGTTGAGCGACAAACCAACCAACCTACGGTTGTAAATTTTGCTCGGTTAAATAAATAATTATGAAACAATAACTAGAAATTTTTCCCATTTTTCAAATTAGCTTCTATTATTTAATTTAATTGTTAAGTGAACGTCTCAACCAGTAAATACCAAAATGTTTTTCCCTCAAAATAATGAAACATATTTAATTAATTCCATTTTTATTTATTCTGGATGACAACTGCTAATTCAATATATATTAAGATAGCTTTAACATGGAAATCATATCTTATACAAACTAAACGCACAAATGGAAGAAACAAGTAACATCAGAAAACTAAGGTTTTCAATAAATCATCCTCTCTTCGACAACAAAGGCATTTCTCACCAATGTTTCATTTTGAAAATCACACTTCCTGTCTTAAGTCTGGAATCTAATCAAAATTCACCATCTGAGGTCATTCGTACATTTTATTTCCTCCGAAAAAAACTATCCCCAGCTGATTCTTTATTTCGTTGCCTTTGTTAGGACGGAACAAAACTTTTATTTTAGTGGCATTCCTGAAACATAGGGATTTAGAAATACTTTTGCACCCAAGATTTTATGGTATTGTAGCTTTTCTGCGGAAGAAAAACTCATAAAATTTTCAAGAGTTTTGCTTTTAGAGGGGAACAGAAATCTTTTCTCCAAGGAAATATGGATATTTTTCAGTTATACTGTCGAAAAGAATGGCAAGATGAATTATTTAGTTTACGCAGATTTAGCAAGTTTACTTGAAGACAAGATAAAGTAGGATGGATCTTAAAAAATTTCCTAGAGTGAATTCGATTAACAAATCATTTATTTTTATGAATGACTATATTCGTTAATTTTGTTTTCATGAGTGGCTAACAATTGAATACAAGAATATGCTTAGTAAGAATTTCTTTTAGAAATCGTTCCACACATTTTCTGTGTTTTTATTTATTAACATAAAAAGTATCGTTTATTTTACAGTCAATTTTGAAAAAGTATCACTTTGTAAAATGGTATCGGTCACTATAACAATCGACTTTGTTATTAAAGTCATCTAATAAAACTCTTTTAGAGGGAAGATTCTTAAGGAAAAATTTTCCTTTTAATTTCAGGTCTAGAAAATCGCTTTTTAAAGTGTGAATGCAGTTAAAGTTATATAAGATAACATAAATCTAATATTTTTGATATCAAATTTATATATTTTTTGTTGTATTATTTGATATTATTCACAAATATAGAGACAGTTTGTGTATAGGAAAAATGTTCATAGTACATAAATTGTTTTTCTCGGTTGTGTTTTTCTGAAAAAAATTAAATAATCCTATAAGATTTCTCATCACGTTTTTAGGGATTTATTTAAGGAAGTGCTTTGTTTTTCAAACTTTTGGTCATTTTAAAATTTTCATTTAAAAAATTATTTTATATTTTAATATAAAAACTCTTTTTTTATTTTAATAAATACTCCACAAAAAAATTTAAAAATGAAAGACTATAATAAAATCTTAGAAATTAGTGAAACAAAATATAAAAGAGGAAAAGAAAAAAAGGAAAGGAAAAAAAGAAAGAAATGTTGAAAGGAAAGGTAACAAAAACCATTAATTAAAAACACTAATGTTGTCACTTCCATGTAATCATAAGCAAAGTATAGTAATTATAGGTGATGATGTAGAAAAATCATTAATTTTCATAAATAAATGCTTTTTATATTATTTAGAATTTTATATTCAATTTTTGGAGTTTATTTAAAAGTAAAGTTAAAACTATTTAAAGTATTAAAAAACAATTTTATCATGCAATATCGCTTTAAAAGCACTTATATTTTTACTATGTTCTCTCATTTCTTCTGAAATTATACATCTATAAGCAAATAACACTTTAAAGACATATTTTGTAAAAGAATTTTAGATATTATTACATTTACCAATTACTTTGATTTTAATAACTTAAATCATAAATTATTTTTATTTGTCCTGTACATTTTTTTCTTGAACTGTATTTCTATGGTCATGATGCTTATGAATGCTCAAAATCTATATAAATGAATAATTCACATTTTTACCCACTTCTTAACGTGTTTCAAACCTTTTCCTCTAAAGTGATTAAATATAAGGATATTTTGAAATTTATCTAACACATAACTAATATCCCCTTAACAGAAATTAATTTCACAATTTTAAATTAAACTTTGGTACACAGTATCTTTTACAAATATTGATTTCTACTTCATTTTATTGTTAGAACTTGAATCCATTCCAACTTCAAATTTTATAAATTGTTGCAAAAATTCGTGATTTGGAAATTTATTCAAACCTTCGTGTAAAGATTTTGATTCATATAGTTAGTCACAAAAGTCTGCGTACAGATTAAATTTTAAATTAAAAAAAAAACACTTAAAGCAGTGAAAAATGTATTTTAATCATTGCATTTTTTTCTGATATTAGCTACAATTGTAAGCTTAAATAAAAGTCTAATACTTTTTAATTTTTACAAAAATATATTTTATTAAAAAACTCAGAAATTCCATCCAATAAAGTTTGCGTACACTTTCAAAAAAAGCAAAATATAAGTTTTTTAAATTACTTCAATACTTTGTAGCATATCCTTTATTCTTCAAAACAGCTTGCAGACGTCTGTGCATTGACTGAACTAATTTTTTAGTGTCATCTGACGTAAATTTTGCCCATTCTTCCTGCAATTTATTAATTAACTCATTTCGACGTAACATTGTGTTTTCGAATTCGTTTCTCAAATTTTTCCCACAAATGTTCGATTGGATTGAGGTCTGGTGACTATGGAGGAGTACGCAACTGTCTTGGAGTGTGATAGAGGAGTAATCCTTCACAAATTTTATCTGCATGATTCGGGTCGTTGTCTTGTTGGAAAATAAAGGTCTTAGAAAGGTATAAATTTCGGGCACTCTCTCGTAAAATTTTCTTCAGAATTTCCAGATAAGCATACCTATCCATGACTTTATCAACAATGTGAAGATTTCCAACTCCTTTCGACGACATGCACCCCTGTATCAGCACACAGCTAGCTCCATGTTTGACAGTTGGATTTAAATTTCTCAAATTCAGTTCCGTTCCTGGTTTTCTCCATACAATAGTGTGGCCATTAACTTTAAATATTGTAAATTTACTTTCATCTTACCAAATTACATTATTCCAGAAGTCCTTCAAAGAGTTTAAATATGTTTTGGCAAAAGCAATTCTTTTCTTTCTATTTGTCTCGGAAATGTATGGTTTAGACCTAGGTTTGCGTCCACGATAATTGGCCTTTCGCTGCACTTTTCGTAAAGTTTCAAGAGAAATTTCCTTGTTGCTAGTTAAAAAAATGTTTTTACAATGCTTGCAGCAGAAAGTTTAGGATTTTGTTTAATTCGTAAAAGAATTTTTCTTTCTTGTTTCTGCGTTAGCTTCTTCGGTCTCCCGCATCTTGGTTTTACAGCAAGACTACCAGGGTCAAGATAGTTTTGAATAACTCTTTGTACACTAAAAAATGGTTTTCCAATAGTTTTACTAATATCACGAAGAGTTTTACCTTCATCTCTCAATTTTATAATTAGTTGTATTGTAACTAAAGGAATTTATTTATTGGTTGTCATTTTCGTCAAAGAAAATAGAAATAACTTCCAATCATAGTGAAATTTTCTTTAGAATTCATTGACCTTGAAAGTGTAACCTTCTTTGCATTTTCGAAATTGAAGATTAAAAGTTAGAAAAGAAATCCCCCACCTCCTTTGCGTTGTACGCAAACTTCATTGGTTTTGATTTCGGGCAAAATATCTTTCAAAAATTAGTGTGCATAAATTAATATATATGAAAATATTACTGTTAAATAATTTCAAAGTTCCTTATTAAAACTAAATATTTAAAATATAAAACTTTAAGAAATTATATACATACCCTTTTCGCATACCTTAAATTTGGATTGATATTACTTTTTCTTGATGCACGCAGACTTTATTGACTAACAGTATATAATGGTAGATCTTTCAAATTATTCATTCGAAAACGATTTAAAATTAATTTATGATAATATTTAGTAACTCTTTGAACTACTATTTTTAAAAATATTTTTAAATAAATGAGTAAATTTCAAATAAACTTTTCTATTTTTACATTTTACATTGAGCATTAAATTTTATTTGGTAAAGCTGGTAATAAAAGATATTTTCATTTCTGTTGAACTTCAAAGGACAATAGAACTTTTTTTTAATATTTGTTTTGATATTTTACAGTTAATAATTTAGTCTTTTCTGCTTAATTGATTAATTTTAGGAATAACTTGAAAAAAAAAAGATTTTTTTAGATTTAATTCATTTTGAAAATTTTACTATAAATATAAAAAATATCGATTATTTTAAAAGGCAAGATAGTGATGTCTCATGAAAATTAGACTTTTCTATAAATATACAAACATAACTCAATGGATTAATTTAAAATACCTTTCGAATCAAGATAATGGCTGTATGCTTTGCTCTCGGGGCTCAATTTAAGGACTGGTATAAAAAAAATTCTATTTACATTAAACGCCACTTAAATTTTGTTTAAAAAAACATTGAATTTTAATATTGTCGAAAAATAAATACTCACATTTAATACTTATAAGTCCGATTCTCTACAAAAGAATTGATATTTGTTGTGTTTCTCAAATACATTTTATGTGTGCCCTTGTCTATAAAATTTTCTGGTTATGAATCGATCACATCGTAAAACTTCAAGTAACCCATTTCCAAAGTATGCGAACTGAAAAATTTAACACATTTTAACTAAAATTTATTAACTTAGTAGAGTTCATTTATGATTTTCTATGATGTAGATATTTTAAAGATATATTATTGATGTTAATAGTTTCTTCAAAAAGCTGGCAAATCTACTAAGTTAGTATATAACAATTCATGTTTGATGAATTTCTTGAAGATAAACTTATTATATATATATATATATATATATATATATATATATATATATATATATATATATATATATATATATATATATTAAAATTTAAAATGTTTATTACAAGTATTCTCAAAATGGACATTTTTGTAATCTCATCAAAGTTTATTTAATGTATTTTGACATCGGCTGGATTTCATAATTATAGGACAGGGTTTCAGTTTTAAATATAAATTATAATTTTTCAATGTTCTGAAATTCATTAAAAAGTACTTAATAAAAATCAAGAAAATTCACCTAAAAACAGTATTTGCTTTGAAAATATTTTTCGTGAAATAAAATGATTAGTTCAATAAAAAAATATAATATTTGCATATTTGAAAATAATGAAACACCTCATTGTGATTAAATATTAAATATGATTGAAATCACATAATGTATCATGTGTAAAATACATAAATGAAAATATGAAAAAATTAGTAGATTTATTTTCTTCAAAATATTATACCGAAATGTGTTAAAGACTCTTATATACTTTGTATATATTTTCTAATTGTAACAATAAAGGATTCGAGAATAACTGCATGCAATCACTGATATACTTCTAATACTTAATAGAGGTGTAATACCCAATAGAGGTGTAATTTTAATTTCTTTCACTGAATAAAATTGTAACATTATTAAGTCTAAATGTGTTTTAAAGATGTTCAGTGAATATTATTCGTGTTTAATTAACAGAGAGAATGGAGAAGATTTAATTTAAACAAAAGCATTTTGCAGCATTTTTAGATAATCTTACAACAAAACTTATTATAATAAAATATATCTGTTATAAATAAAATACAAAAGATTGTATTCCCATTAAACGCAACTTATATTTGGTTTAAAAAAACATTTAATTTTAGTATTGTTGAAAAATAAATAATCACATTTAATACTTAAAATTTAATCACACCATATTATAAGTATCGATAAGGAATTAATACAGTTAAAAACAAAAGATTGTTATACATTGCACTTTGCATCAACCGGTACTCGAAAATTGAGAGGTATTTAATTAAAGATCACAAATATCATTTCTTATCGACACAACGAGAGAGAAGCATCATTTTGCATGAATAAAGAATATTAGTTTTTGTTGTCTTGTGCCAGCTAGGTTGGCATCATGGGGTGCGCTACTCCACTTTTCCAACTGAACCGTAATGACATAATATTAGTAAATACATATATTGTACACCTGTATATATATACACATGTATATAATATACCTATATTATACACTTGTATATATAGGTATATTATATACCTGTGTATCTCAGTTAGAAGATGACTGCGTTAACGGAAACATGGTTCACCATTGAGTAACAAGCGCTAAAAGAAATACTCTCCATCTGGAGCTAACCGGCAAATGGTAGAAGTGTATGGAACACGCGTTATGACACGAAAAAAGGTGTGGTTTTGATGCACGGAATTCGACAATGGCGGAACAGCTTTGCGAAATGAAGAAAAGACAGGGCGACCAGGCGCGTTCACCGTAGATGAAAATGCTTGCCGTGCCGAAGCTTTGATACAAAGTGATCGTCACATTAGTCTGAGTGCATTTGCAGAAGAGCTGAGTATCTCAATTTACAGTGAGCACAGTATTGTGCATGGACAGTTGGGCTACAGGAAGACTTGAGTTCGTTGGCTACCGAGACAACTGACAAACGAGCATAGCGCCACACAAATGGGTCGTCTCTTGAACACCTAATGTATTATCACCGGAAGAGTGTGACATTCTTACACCGTACTGTTACCGGTGATGAAACATATGTGCATCACGTGACACCTGAGTCGAAGCAAGCCTCAATGTCGTGGAAACATCCCTCACCCCTCCCCATGTAAGAAATGCAAAGTAATGCTTTATGCAAAGAAGTTTTGGCCATAGTTTTTTGGGGCTATCAAGGCGTGCTACTGGTTGATTTCCCCACTCATGGAACAATAGTAAATGTTGCCAATCATTGTGCTACACTAGATCGATTGTGAGAGGTAATTCTCTGTAGGCGACCAAGATTGCTCACGATATATATATATACATAAATCTTTGTTGC
>CM075857.1:92357625-92397625 GCA_037975125.1 Latrodectus hesperus
TTGACAATTTACATATCTAGGTTCAAATGTTGATTCTCATAATGACATAAGTTCTGAAGTAAAAAGAAGAATTCTTGTTGCTAATCGCTGCTTATATGGACTGGGAGCTTTCTTAAAATCGATACTTATCAACAAGACCTACAAAAATCACGCTATACAAAACCATCATAAGACCTGTTCTCACTTATGGATGCGAAACCTGAAATCTAACAGACTCAGCCAAATCAAATTGTAATATTTGAACGAAAAGTCCTAAGAAAGATTTTTGGTGCTGTAAATGAGAATGGAGTTTAGAGGCACAGATACAATTTCGAGCTCTACAGTTATTTTAAGGAAGCTGACATCGTCAATTATACTAAAATATGTCGCTTGAGCTTTGCGGGCCATATCTGTCGAATGGACCCTTCGTCTTTGACTTCAAAAAATTTTAATTATAAGCCCATTGCAAACAGATCTAGGGGTCTGCCCCAACTTAGATGGACTGATTGTGTAGAGGAGGACTTTAAAGTGCTGAAAGTGACAAATTGGAGAACTGTCGCCTTCCGGAGAATACAATGGAGGAGTGTTCTGAGGAAAGCCTTGGTCCACCCCGGGCTGTCATGGTCCAGAAGAAGAAAGTCATATCCTTTCAATAATAATAATAATAACATTAATTTTAAACAAATGAAATCGGTAAAAAATTTGAACTTACTTTTGTAACAAAACAGAAAATTTTTTGTATATTTATATAAATTAAAAGCTTATATACGATAAAAGTTCTGTAACTGCAAGGCTTGATAGTATCACTCAATCTCAATTTCATCAATGAATCTTCGTACCAAGTTAGGAAGAAATAGACTATGTTCCTGATTTCGCTGAGAAGAAGAAGATTACCAGAATTGTTGCAATAACGATAAAATCTATGTAAGCAGAGAGCATATTTTATAGTATAAATTGTGTAATAAAAAAATTGCCCTGAAATCACATTTGCAATCAACAAACATCGAAGTAAAATGTGACAAAAGATGATATTTTTATAACAGTAGAACAATAGGGTAAAAGTTTACAATCGGGTACCCTTTGATTCTTCGGCGCTTTTTTTTTAAATCACGATATAGGCCCCAAGATATTACTTACAAGATGGCCACTTACACAAAAGCGACTGAAACATAGAGTTATCAGGTTTACCAGAAATTAAATTTTATCGCCAAATTTTTAGCCAATTCAAGGGGTACCCGATTCCACACCGAACCCAACAATGGAGGTTGCGTACTGTGTTTCTACTTTCTCAATATATATCGACCATAGCAGATGCAATCAAAGTGGATGCTTGGGAGTTTTCTTTTTTCTTTGCGACACGAAAAAAAAATAAATGTTTTACTTCAGAAAAATCTCTCTGTCTATGGTTAATACGCAGCCAAAATTATTTGTGCAGGAATATCACATATATATTTTATAATAATTATTTTATAGTATAATTTTCACAGTGACTAGCTGGCGATGATCTGTTATAAAATTTTAAATATTTTCGTAGTGGACAGCCCAGCGATCTGAGGCTGATGTAAAGCATTTTACTGCCCGCAGCATAAATGTCTTTCGGGAGCGATTCTCTTTCTTAGTGGGCAGTATTCACGTATCTCAAGGGATGGAAACATGAAGTCTCCCAAGCATCCACATCGATGGACGTGTATCTAGAATTGCAACAGCTGTCTCCCGCTGTTCCAGAGTAGCTGGGATCGAACGAGTTAATTAAGAACGCTGTCCTACCACGAGGTCATGGTGTGAACCCGATTAAATAAAAGATTGGAAAAAAGTTATCAATAAAAAGTGCCGATTAACTTCGTGATCAAATTTTTCAATGTCTAGTGGTAAGGCACAACACCCTTTACGATTGATGGTTCTAAGTTTGAATCTAGCACAATGGACGAAATGCTTACTTTCAACCTTCATACCTATCAAATGAGATGTTGGGAATCTGTCGAGATACTTCTCATTCTTTATATGATCTGTTGTTAATTACAAGATTGATGCATTTATGCAGTGAATATTTTTAAAAAAAATCATTTTCCATTAGCTTTTAATAATTAGACCATCCACAACCGGTGAAATAAGATGTATGAGTGTCCCCTCTGATTCGAACATTGAGCTCCAGTGGCTCAGTAACTGCACGCTGCTTCCGTTAAGATCAACAAATTGAAGCATCATTTGCCACGGGCAGTGATTGTGAGGGTGACCACGTACACTTCCTCACTGGGTTGCTGGAGCTCCGTGGGTTGGGGACGTATCCACGTTAATATGTGACGTCCTTCCACTGGTTTGGCGTGGATGTGAATAGGAGGGTGCCAACTCAGGTGTGACCTCGTCACCTGCTTCCCGTAAAGATCAACAAAGTGATGCATCATTTGCCGCGGGCAGTGATTGGGAGGGTGACCACATACCCTCCCTCAGTGCTTTACTCCGTGGGTTGAGGACTTGATCACGTTAATATGGGACGCCCAAAGTACTTCCGCTGGTGTGGCGTGGATGTGGAGAGGGGGGTGCTAGCTCATTTGTGACCTCGTCACCTGACCGTGGCTCAAAATGACGAGGTGCTTGGTGATGGACAAGTACTCCAAACCCGTTAACCTATAGGTACAATCCTGCACTGCATTGTACATATATGAATCGAACATAACAAAAAGGATAAGAATAGAATCTTAATATTATTCATTTTTGATATAATAATAGGAAAATGGTTTAAAAAGCACATGCCAAAACTTTCTGCGACTAAGCTTACTATATTCCGCAATTCTTTAACTAATCTTTAAAGAGTCAGATATTTTATTGACTATATTGACTTAAGCTATAAAATTATTTGAGAAGAAGAAATAACTGATCGCGTCTTAAGATTTAAAATATTTATCTGTTTTTCCAAACGAGGAACGAGTAAGGGGTGAAGAGTTAAAAAAACAATCAGTTCACTTCGTGTGGGAGACCCAGCACTCCACATTTTTTCACTCACTTTTTCGGTCACCCCCTTCATCTGCGACGATCATTGCGAGGGAATCGAGGCGGGTGGGAGGTGAGGGGGTGTTCGAAAAATAAGCACATTACTCCTTATCAGACGCGTGTTAAGGTGCGTGGGTGGAAGAGGGGAGGGGTGTCGGCGAGAGACCGCACCGAAGTTACGTAATCGTTTGAGGCAAGAATACGCGAAGTAGAGAAGTGAAGTCTCTGCCTCCTGGAGTGTCGGGAACCTATCAGGTGCCGGGCGGCGCGCGCCGAACGCCACGGCGGGAACGGGGAGGTTGTGTCGCGCCCAGCCCCCATCACATAGAAGGCCTATCCCTTTTCGACTGCGGCCGCACGGAGGTCGTCTGCGGGAAGCTGATAGACCACCCCTCCAATCGCTACACTACTTGCCTCAGAATTACTTCCGGGAAGGAAACGTTCGGGCATTTCCGGTGAAAACCGTTCAAGTTCTTAATTTTTGAGGATTGAGATGCTTATGCTCCGTCACCACCCCCAGCACGGGGCACCTGCCCTCGGGGACCCGCATCACCTGGCGGGGCCCCCTGTTGACTTGTCCGGCCACTATGCCGCCTTCGCGGCCGGTCAGCCTCCTTTCACACATTCATGGTGAGTAACTCTTCCGTTTTCATTTTATACGGTGCAGTTACAGTCAAACATATCATGTTACTTTTTTTCCATTTCTAATAGTTTTAAAAATCTGACATTGCATCAAATAGTTTAAACAAACGGTAATCAGAAAATTTTAATACGGGAAAAATTTAGCCTATTTTTCTTTTAACTTATTTAAATAATTTCAATTGTTATTAAAATTACTAATATTTAAAATAATTCAGGAGAAATATTAAATAAAAAATGGGCATTGTGATTTTTTTACAATTCACATTTTCTAATATTTTTCCTTTCCAAATTTTTCAACATTTTTCTATTTTGAATTCAAAAATGAGCTATGCACTTATTATGTGATATGACATAAATCGGCTCAAATTATAGTGTTATTGAGATATTAAATTTAGTTGACCTTTCACACACGAAACACAACTTCTTCTTAAAATGAAAAACACATTTGTTTCTTCGAATTATAAAAACGTAAATAAATGAAATGTATAACATTGTTATAAAATTTGTTTTAAAATCTTAGTGGACGAAAACTAAAATAATTTTAACGATAGATTACCAAAAAATAATGGAAAAAAACTGTTATAAAATTATTAGAAAAATTTGATAATCAATGATAATTTTAGAAGAAAATTGTGTATTTAAATGATTTATAAAAATTAAATTATTTTAAGCACTTGATTAAAATAATTTAATTTAATAAGTTAAAGTATATTTATCTTTTCATGCATAACTTGTTTGTATAAAAGAGATTTTAAAATTATTTCACCGTGGAGAAAAAATGTTCTCAAATAAAAAATCTAAACAAGTTTGATAAAATGATGTAATAATAGATATTTGATTAAAAGAAGAATGAATTTTCGAATAATTCCTCAAATGTGATCGAAACAATCCTGAGTTAGAAATGAAGTTAGAAATTTTCAATACTAATTAAGCGACTTTTGATTAAGTTTTTAAGGGAACTCATAAACAATGAGTCAAATTGGTCCTATTATTCCAAGAAAGACAATTAAAGAAACAACTGTATGTAAATTTAATTTCAAAAATGAAGTAAATTTTTAAGAAAACGTTTAACAAAAATTTAAACTATACAATTTGATAGAAAGTTTATATAATAACTTTCTATCAAATTGTATAGTTTAAATTTTAAAATAAGAGAAAGGAATTGTTAAAAGAAAGTAAAGTAATAAATTAGAGATCGCAATTAATAATTTGTATCATTAAGTATAGTTTAATAATAGAGCTTAGCGCCATATGTATACAAATAGAGAAATTAAATTGCTACAATCAAGATTACAATTAAGTGCTAAAAATAATATAAAATAATTGCAATAAGCTTATATTAATAAAAGAAAGTAATTAGGATCATAAAATAATACAATAAATTATATATATATATATATATATATATATATATATATATATATATATATATATATATATATATATATATATATATATATATATATATATATATTATATTATATATATATATATATATATATATATATATATATATATATATATATATATATATATATATATATATATATATTATATATAATTTGATAATTATCATTAAGTATAGTTTAATAAAGCAATATAGTGCTATATATATACTAATTGAGAATTTAAATTTCCGCAGTTAAGACTACAATTAGGTTCTATAATTACTATAAAATAGTTATTTTAAATTTATATCAATAAAAAAGTATTATAACAAATCAATATAAAATCAAATAATAATTTAAAATGGATATAAAGGAGGCAAGAATTTGCAGTCCTAACCAATGGATAAAATGATGGTCTATGAAAGTAAAATCTATTGTAAAAAAGATAATGAGCATAGTATATAAGAAATGCAACCTAGAATTAAAGATGATTTTGTTCATCAAAAAAATTATCTAGTGCTGAATATAAAACAGCAAAAATGGATGTATGATTTCTTAATTAGATATAGTAATAGTTTAAGAAATGGAAACGACAAAAAAAAAAAAGTAGAACCAGCACTATAGCTATAGAAGTAAGCACATTTAATGAAATGACTCATCACTAGAAGTCGTGAAATATACATATGTGCCAGGAATAAATTTGGAATTTTTTAGTATAAGGAATAAGTATGGAATTTTAGGAATAAATATAGAAGTAAAACTGAATTTTCATTAAATACCATTAAAAAATTAATCATTAAAATAGTTGAAATAAATCTGAGTTTATGAAAAAATAAAATATTAGTAATGAATAAATATGTGATGTTTTATATTTACTAATGAAGAGATACAAGACCCAGATGTGAGAAGATATGTGCAACAAATAATAGCTGAAATAGATATACAATAATTGAAATGTACAAAATGTAAATGAAATATACGAAATAAATGCAAATATCTGATGCTTAAAGTAAAGATACATAACTATAGAAGATAAAAAAATATATAATTAAGAGACTGAAGTAAATTGTATGTAGTAATTAAAAAGCTTACACAATTTCAATAATTCTATATTTAGAAATCAATATTAATAGGAATAGTTGTGAAATAAATATGACTAGGTGACAAAAAGGAGGTATGAAAAATAATTACAAAATTTGTCTCTTTTACAATAATTGGAACAAAGGAAATTTAATAATTAGAAAATTTAACCAATATAAATAAATATGAAAACAAGATGCATGTAATTGCCAAGCATAAATATTTGTGAATTAAATCTGACTAAATCAATGTGAATTATTAATAATTACTAGTTTTATACGGCTAAAATAAAAGTGATTGTAAACTAATTTCTATAAATATTTCTATAAGCGTATGTATAACAATTGCAAACGAAAACGATTATCAGTTTGTGTGTATATATATATTTATATATATGTATGTGTAAATGTTTTTGTTAAATTTTAAATGATAAAAAAGTGAATTTCACAAAATAATAATCCAAGTAACTAAAATAAATTTGGAACTGAAAAATGTCCTAAGATGTGTTTAATATTATCGCAACATTAAAAAAAAAAAATTAAATTTCTAATATTATGTTAGAGCAGTTTTTCATATATTTCTGTCTTATCTAGGCTTTTTAATTATTCTATCTACTCTTTTTAAGCATTTTACTGCTATTGAATATAATTTATTTTTTATCTATGTTATCAGTTTCAAAATAGTGCTGAGAAAAATCCTTCTAAAATAATCTATTATTCCATTCAAAGAAAATTTGTAAAAATATTCTTTATAAATTGCAGTTTTTCTAAAAATAGAAATAAAATTCTTTGTAAACAGAGTGGTAACAGTTACGATTACACTTTTGCGTTAGAAAATTCAAAACAAATTTTATGTACATGACAGATATGACCGATTTATGTTATCATAACATTTAAGATACCATTGGTTACCGTCATTTTTACTTTACTCTATTGAAATTAAATGAAAATCGTAATTTTAAAATTATTTCACTGAGAAAATTATTGAAAATCAGCCAATTTCTTTTATTATGAAAAAGGAAATTCTCTCTAATTGTTATATAAATATATTTAATAATACTATATTGTTTTTCTTGTTCAATTCAATTCCTTTAAAAAATTATGAGTAATTTCAGTTTTCACGTGTGATTTTATGGTGTTTCATATTAAAGGAAATTTTAGATGCTTCTCTGATTGATTAATGAACTTTAAAATGGAGGCATTTTGAAAAATAAATTGCGCCGCTATCCAATGCCATTTTATATATTTCGAAGTACTTCAGTCTTTTTTTTTTCATTCAATTCCTTTCTAATTAAGGAGAGAAGCTTCATCTTAAGCTAAGAAGTTTTATGGTTAGCGTTATAGAAAGTTTAATATTTCGTTTATTTTTTCTAGTTTTCTTTAACTTAAAAACGTTTTGTAAAGTTGCTTGTTTTTCATATATGCATAGGAGCACCTACTTTCAACAGTTTTTATAACTATATTTAATTTTATATCAATAATAATTAAAAGTTTTCTTAATCTTTAATTTAATAAAGTTGAACACACACACACACTTCTATGTTTGTTGAATATTGTAAGATTTTGAAATGAGTACATAAAAATATCTACGTTAAATAGGATGTTAAATTATTAAAAAAAAAAAAAAACCCTTATTTATTTTTTTATATATATTAGTAATTTACTAATTTTCTCTTTCTGGTTTCAAATTTTTTCATGTATCATCCTATTTATGCTGGCAAAAATTTCTATAGCTGCTTTTGCGCTGGCTAGATTTTCTGTAATATTTATGTATTCTGGTTCATGTTTTATTATATTGTATTTTCAGTATTGTATTCATTAATTCCATATATTTATTGCCTTATACATACATACATACATACATATACATATACATATATATATATATATATATATATATATATATATATATATATATATATATATATATATATATATATATATATATATATATATATATATATATATATATATATATATATATATATATATATATATATATATATATATATACAATAAATATTATATGTGTATATATTTTTATTGTTTTACTTATAGTAAATTATCTACTGACCTTTAAATAAATAATATATAAATAAAAATAAATTTACATATGGTGGATATTTTTAAATTACGAAAATTTAATCACATGGAATTAAATAACAGTTAAAAAAAATCAAACATCCATTCCTATGAACCTAGAAATCTTAAACATTTTAAACAAGAACAAAGTTGAACTTGAAGGAACTGTTTGTGCCACATTTAAAAATTAAATAAAAAATATAAAAATGTTTGGCAAAGAGAAACCAGATAAAATAAAATCAAAGTTGAAAAAAAAAATCCAGGTTTGATGGAAACAGAGAAATGATCACTAACAATTTTGGTAATTCATTTTAGCAAAAATTCATTTCAAAAAAATGAAGCATAGGGGTGTAGGCGAGACTCGGATTGTACCTTTAGGTTAACGGGCTTGGAATACTCACCCCCATCATCAAGTGCCTCGTTATTTTGAGCCATGGTCAGGTGACGAGGTGACACCTGAGCTGGCACTCTCCTATCCACATCCACGCCACACCAGTGGAATTAAGTCACGTATTAGCGTGGAGATGCCCCCAACCCAGGGAGCTCCAGCAACCCAGTGAAGGAGGGTAAGTGGTCACCCTCCCAATCACGGTCAACGGCAAATGCTTCACTCTGCTGGAAGCGGCGTGAAGCAGCTGAGCCAATGGGGATCCACATAAATATACAGCGGTACATGTGAACCCTGGACTGAACCTTATGTAAACAGGTTTGGAATACTTCTCCACCACGAAGCGATTCATAGTTTTCAGCCAATGTCACGTGACGAGATCATATCTAAACTGACACTCTCCGCTCCACCCCCGCACCACACCTGTGTGTATGAATGTATGTATATGTGTGTGTAATTGTTAAACTAACAGGGAAATATGTAATTTCATTTAAATGAAGGATAAATTTTAAAAAATTAATTTAATTGTCTGCTTATTTAAGACAAAAATTACTTATATCAACAACGAAAGGTACGGGTTCCAGTGGCTAAATTTAGATAACTTATTCAATAAAATTTAGATAAATCTGACAAAAACAGAATAAACTCTATTTTAGACTCAAAATAATTTATATGTACATAGTTTAGAATTTATATTTACATATTTTAGAATTTATATGTACATTTAATTCCTACTTGCCACTAGCAAGCGTTACGAAACATAGCCTGACTTATCCCTATGGGTACATTTGTAAATAATTTCCACATTTAATACGATTTCTTTTATAATGTAAATAATAAAAACGAGCTCCAGTGGCTCAGTAGATTCACGCCGCTTCCCGTAAGCTCAGCAAAGTGAAGCATCATTTGCCGCGGGCAGTGGTTGGGAGGGTGACCACGGTGTACTTTCCTTCACTGGTTTGCTGGGACTCCGTGGGTTGAGGACGTGTCCACGTTAATATGTGACGTCCAAAGTCCTTCCGCTGGTGTGGCGTGGATATGGAGAGGAGGGTGCCAGTTCAGGTGTGGCCTCGTCACCTGACCGTGGTTCAAAATGACGAGGCACCTTAAAAAGAGCAAAGTCGTACTTTCACCTTCGTGGTGCTCTGATCCAAAACGAAAGACGCTCCCAATTGACTTAATTCGTACAGCCAAAAGGCATAGCGAGCTTGGCTTGTCCAAGTGTCATAAGAAACAACAACAGCGAAAGGTACAAACATTTTACACTTGAACGAAATAGAGTCATTTATTTTAAGCAATAAAATTTCCATGAATAAAGTACGCTCATATTAAAAAAAGTCTATTTTTTCACTGTTTTCTGTACAGAACAATGGTTAATTTAGTTTTTCATTTCACTTCATTAACATTCATGTCGTTTTCCGACAACGGAACTAAAGACGAATACTAGTAACGGTCATTTGTTCCCTCTTCTTTCAGCGAAGAGCAGAAATAGCAGAAAAGAGCTAATAATAATAGTAAAAACGTAGCAGTCCATGCATTCAATAGCGCATGTCGTGGTCACGTGCCTGTTTTTGGAGATGGCTCTATCCCTTGGCCATCGTCCATTTTTCTGTTGACAGTGATGAACCGATTCGTTTCGAAATGCTTACGTCAGCCGTTTTTCAGGCTTGAAACAGGAGATTGATGTAGCCTTCTCTCCAAGTAATTAATGCTCAGTGCACAGATTTCGTTCTCTTAATGCATGATGGTGGATTCAGAATCATTTCGTATATTAACTGAGACCCGCAGAAATTCTGTACAACCAACTGAAACCAATAATGTGATGGAATTAAAATTATTTTTGATTAGTTAAGAATATGATTTTAGTAATGCATATGATTTTGAGTAAAATAACTAAATAAAATTTCTTTACTAGTATTGTTTACTTGTGGAATTGTTTTCAAATTAAAAACAGTTTCCTAATCAAACAATTATAAAGATGTTTCAATCAAACAAATATTACATACGTTTATAAAGAAATAATTTTTCTAAATACATGAAATTTTATTCAGAATTTTGATATAACGAGTATACTATATGCACTTTACATTATGTATTTTACCTTTTATACTTAAATTATGATAACTGAATTTAAAAAAATACATATACGAATTGTATATATTTTGTAATCTTTAGTTATCCAGCTAAATCACTCAAAAAATGCATCCAAAAATGTTATGAATTTCAGATATTTTGCATTTTATAGTTAAATTACTGAAAAGATTGATCTAAAAATGTAAACAAATTCTATACACTTCCCATTATTAATTTTTGCTAAATTATTGAGCACTTTCATTTGAGAAATATAAGCAAATTTTATGTAAAAACGTAAAGGAATTATATATACTTTGCATTCTTAGCTTTTGCAAATTATTGAGAATTGTGAGAAGCAAATTTTATGTATTTTACATTTTTGATTCATTATATATTCTATAGCTAACTTTTATGATTATAAGCAAGAAAAGTATTAATATATTTTAATATTGTTTTTTTATATTTAATATAAAAAATGAAATGTCTATGATATTATTGTATCCTTATCATAAGCTTAAAATACATACATTTTTCTATGGTTGATTGTTTAGAAAATTTTGTAAAGTACCGTATAAACACAGGAAGTATTTATATTAGAAAATATTTGCTCTCCAATTGTAACAATAAAACTTTATCGTTACAATTAGTGCAAAATTTTTCAAATATTTTAATATGTAAAACATTTATTCAAAATAAAAAAACACTATTTTCAGATACATATTTTAATTCTTTGATTATTATTATATAAGTAATTCTTTGAATATTTTCGGCTATATAAAATATTTTGAAACATTTTATTGCGCACACATATGCTTTCAGTAAAAAAAATATATATATATATATATATATATATATATATATATATATATATATATATATATATATATATATATATATATATATATATATATATATATATATATATATATATATATATATATATATATATATATATATATATATATATATATATATATATATATATATATATATATATATATATATATATAAGTGTTGCATTCTTTTACTAAAAATAATAAGAAATTATTTAATGACATATAATTCCTGAATGATTAATATTTTTTACTATTTAATAAATAAAATGAAACGTAATGTTTCCTTATATGAAATAAGTATTTTCGCAAGTGACTCTTCCAAATTTTATTAAATTGTTTTCCTCAAAGTAATTAAAGTTGAAGGTGATTACATTTTTATAGCAATCACAAAATAAAATCATGGAATAACATTTTAAAATATTACTTTATCTCCACTTTAAGAGAATTACTTGAAATCATACATATATACAAGTGTATGTACAGTACATAATGTATTAAAATAATATAAGTTAATTTTAACATCCTATTTTTAAAGAATGCAAGAGAGCAAAATAGCATTTCTAAAATGCTGTGTGAGTTGGAAATTATAATTTTTTATCAATGCTTTTAACAAACATAAAGCGATAAAAGTGAATATATATATATATATATATATATATATATATATATATATATATATATATATATATATATATATATATATATATATATATATATATATATATATATATATATATATATATATATATATATATATATGTATGTATGTATGTATATGTATATATGTATATACATGTATATATAAACTTACCAAATTGTCATACACACATTTGAAAATTTAAAAAAATCATGAAAAAATTTATAAATCCTTAAAA
The DNA here is from genome assembly GCA_037975125.1 of Latrodectus hesperus. NCBI lineage: Eukaryota > Metazoa > Arthropoda > Arachnida > Araneae > Theridiidae > Latrodectus > Latrodectus hesperus. The sequence goes on from CM075857.1 coordinate 92,369,956, forward strand.
AAAGTAGTTAGAGTTGCAGAAAAGTGATTCTGATAACTATTATTCGGTAGATAAATTGTGTAAATAAACTCAGTGTCGGTAAAATTCAAGTAATAGAATTTATGAGCTAAAAGAAAATCGCACAGAAAAGAATGTTCCTACAATAATTTTCATATATTTGAAAGTGAATTGGTGTTATTTATTTTAACCCGAGGAGAAACAGTATTTATGTAAATATTTTTTTTGAATGTAGTAGAGAGAGAGAGCCAATATTATAAAAATGTTATTTGAACTTTTGTTTTATTGCTAAAATTGAGAAAACTCATATAAATTTTTCCCTTAAATTTTAATAATAAAATATTTATTAGATTAAAATTATTTTGTTAAAAAAATATAGGACAAATTAGATAAAAAGTTTATTCTGAGCTTTGTCATTAGTTTACATTGGTATGTTTAATAATGGAAAAAGTGTATTTATATTACTATAGTATCAATGAGAAAATACTGTTATTATTTGTATTATTGTACTAAAATAATGAAGCATTTAGCATGTAAGAAAGTGTTTGAATTTATCTTATTTAATTTATAATAGAATGTTGTTATTTTTTAACAATGACATTATTTCTTTTATAATTTATATAAATTTATTAAAAGGCTTAAAGTATGATTTTTTAACTACATATTATTTTGTTAAAACTCGAACCATTAACAGAGGAAGAAAATTGCCGCAGATGATATAATTCTATTAACAATAAAAATAAATTGTGTTTATAGTACTTTTTAACATTGGAATAGAAGAAAATATTTAAGATTGCATCCTTTTATTAAGAATAGAAGAAATAGCTGTGAAAGAAAAGTAATTTATATAGCACTTTATTAACACTGAAAGAACTAGATGTTAAAGAGAATTATCTTTCTGTTATATTAATTAAAGAATATATTTAGAAATAAAATAGTTGTTCCAGAATATATTTATCTAATTATTGATAAAATAATTAAAAAATGTATTGAAAAATATTACACCCACACATTTACGCATTTACACATATATAACAGCTTAAATAATTTCTGCTTTTTGATTATATATATATATATATATATATATATATATATATATATATATATATATATATATATATATATATATATATATATATATATATATATATATATATATATATATATATATATATATATATATATATATATATTATATCTATATAGGTATATTTATATCACATATATATAAATATATATATATGTTTATAAATATATCATATATACCTGAGTACAGATATAAAGATATATATATACTCATATATATCTTAGATATGAGTGAAATATATACGGTATATATATCTATATATATATATATGATATTATATATATATATACTGATATATATATATATATATATATATATATATATATATATATATATATATATATATATATGTATGTATATATATATTATTTATCAGTTTAAATTTCATTATCTTTTCCAGCATATGTTTAATGTAAATCAATTTACTAAGGAAAATATAACATAAAAAATAAAGCATCTCCCACTGGTATAAGCTTGAACATTCAGTCAGTGTAAAGAAAAAATAACTATAAAGGGCGTTTTGTTTTTACATTTACATATCATATTCCCCAAGTGAATATTCCTCGCTTTTTACATCTGTAAAAAAGCAGACGATAACTTTTTCTCTTTCGGCAGACGATATGCATAGGCATTAAGTAATCCAGTCGTTTTAGAAATGCACAGGTATTCATCGAAAATGCGATAGTTCATCTCGTTCTTTCTCCCAAAATGAAAAGAAGTGAAACCACAAACCCCCCTGATAGCCCTCCTCTTCTCATTACCATATATCTGTGCAGGAGAACCCTTCTCAGTCGTACTTCTAAATTTTTTTTAACTCTCGCCAACCCCAAAAGTTCGTCAGCGAAGTGGTAAGGCATCTGATATCATGGCACGTTCTAGAACCCTCCCCTCTCCCTTTCTCTTCGACCCCAGTCATAGCTTAAGAAATGAACGAAGTGATTTCATACGTAAAGTGATAACTGCAAGAGATGCCGCTGCTTCTTCTTTTGCTACGACGTCACGTATTGGCTTGGTTACAGTTAACCATATCGCATTCGTGCGTTGAAATATAGTTGTATCGCGTTTAGGAGATTCTCTATGTAAGACATTGATTCAATAAAGTTGGTTAGAAATATTATATTCAATTATAAATACTAGAAACTTTACATTTTTTCGCAGTTTTTGGAAAATTTTTCAATAACAATAAGAAACAAATGAGATGTACTATGACTACAACTCTTCTAATTTTTATTTTTGTTAACTTACAGTCTTTATATTATTAACTTATAACCGTTATATAATATTTATATGTAGAAAATCTTAAATACAAAATTTTATGCTGTAAAAGTATAATGTTAATAACAACAGTATTAAATTAAACGGCCGACCAACTTGTCTAGTGGTCGGCGTGCCTGACTATGGATAAGGAGGTCCTGGGTTCGAATCCCGGTTCGGGCATGGATGTACTTTCTCTCTCTATCTATCCTGTCTTTGTCCTTTCCTTGTGTGAATGGTTGCCTACCCTATAAACGGGTCCTTATGGCATGTGTGTACGGAAGAAGTCGGACTCCACACCAAAATATGGTTCAGTTGGAAAAGTGGAAGCAGCGAACCCCATGTTGCCAGCCTAGTTGGCACACGACAATGAATGAATGAATGAATTAAATTAAACCTATGACGAGACAGACCATGTGAGCCAAAACCTATAGTGTCATTATCTTTTTCCCTGACCGAAGGTACTGGGCAGTGAAGCATATGTTGCGGTTAGGTGGTTTAACTAAGATGAAATCCTCAGTGTTTAGTTCCGAAGCATGCTTGGTACTCAGTTTATCGACCCATAGAAGGGATGAAAGGCTGTGTTGACCTTCCAAACCCAAGAATCGAGCATCAGAATTGTGATTTGGGAGTACAAAACTCTACCACTAAGCCACTGAGATTTTTAATGTCATTTATCTGATTATAAAATTGAAACATATCAAATTTTAAATATTAATGACCACAAAATTTATTAAAATGATGCCAGTTATTTACAAATGATCATTATTGTAAAGAACATTTTTTTTATTTTTTGGGAGCAGTAAGATTGTTTGCACGCTTGTTTCAATGCAAGGTAATTTACATGTTGATTTTGAAGCAAGAAAACTTCTTTTCCTAAAAGTAAAAAATTATCTCATTATAGAAGATTTTCCAATATTTTTTTTATTTTTGTATCATTGATTAAATATAAATAATAACCTGCCTCTAAAGTTCTTTTCAATTAAATTATAGCCAACCAACTTGTCTAGTGGTCAGCGTGCCTGACTATGAATAAGGAGGTCCTGGGTTCGAATACCGGTTCGGGCATGGATGTACTTTCTTTCTCTATCTATCCTGTCTTTGTCCCTTATTTGTATGAATAAGGTGTGAATGGTTGCCTACCCTATAAACGGGTCCCTATGGCATGTATGTACTGAGGAAGTCGGACTCCACACAAAAATAGGGTTCAGTTGAAAAAGTGGAGCAGCGCACCCCATGTTGCCAGCCTAGCTGGCACACGACAACAACAACAATTAAACTTTTACTTATTATTTACATAAAGCAATTTTTACTTATTAGCGTAGCAATCCATGATCACTTCTTGTGCTCTAGGAATCATTTTAGTCGGAGTTGACAGTTTAAATTGAATTTCCAACCACTAGTGACATCCAAACATGAAGTAGGAATCGGACTTACAAATTGTTAGACTATAGACTAGAGCTCTTATAATTCAGATATCAGTTTGGTTCAGTAATTACAGGATTTGTTCAAAGTTTTAAAGAACATGAATTTTTTGTAAGCAGTTAACATGATAAATTCTTATGATGATTAATTAATGGATTGTGCCTTACATACAAATATATGTGCAAAAGAAATGAGATTCTATCCATACCTTTATCTATTTTGTTTGCAATTTAAAGGTTGATATTGAAAGAAACATATTAAGTCTACCTGAAAGTTCTGTCCATTTTTGGAATTAAAAAAATTACAAATATTTAGTAACGCCAATAACTCCTAACCTAATAAACCTTTTTGTGGGATCAATTTAAAGACCGCAAAAACCAATGTTCTTAGATGGGAAAAACGGAAGATGTATGAAGCTTGGCTCAACACTCCTGGTCAAACCCACGCTAAAAGTATGATCTATGGATCATCAGTGAGGATTGCCTTTGAAATTCTAAGATGCTCTAGGCAGAAGATACGTTTAATGGCAGGCTTCATAATTGGGCACTACTATTTTAGAAAACGCCTCCATAAAATGGAACTGTTTCAGCAAGACCCTATCTGCAGGAAATGTCATACGCAAGAGGAAACGGCCAAGCATTTACGAATACGAGGCTCTTGCCCTCCCTAGATTAACTTCTTTAGGCATCATCCATACTAGAGAGTTACACCTAGACTCCATTAAAGGATTATCGGACTTTATTAATAAAGTGGGTAACCCGAGCAACTGGAACTAGGAAACATTGGGTTTGGATTAATAGTACAAAATGCTGATGAAAGCAGAAGTGCCCAATGACATACAAACCCTAATCTAAGAAGAAGAAGAAGAACGTCAATAAACTTAATTAAATAATATAACTGCCATTATTATTAATGACCTGTTGCCATTTGTGAAGGCAATTTGAATACCCCATCTTTGAAAAATATTTAATCTTTTCATGCAAAAAATTGAAACAGTACTTAATTCATACCTTCTTCATTTTCTAATTTTTGCCCTTCAAAAAATTCTGTAAGGACAAATGCAAGTGATAGCTAGAGGGTGATAAGCTCGGGGATTATGATATATGGGACAGAATTTCTTAACCTAGTTTTGCAATTTTTTGACGAATTCCTTTCTTAGAACATTGCCTCTCTCTTTTCTTGGACTGTTCCCTTTAAATTATCCAGTTGCTGACAATACTTTTCCCAATGGAGCTTTTCATTCAATTTTTAATGCTCATAATGTATTCAAATATACTATCATACGTATAACATTCTCTGATTCAGAGTTAAATTTGTCTTAGAATTGGAAGTGACAGATTTTCCGCACAATATACACTTTTCCTTATGATGTTTTTGTAGGAAATCCACTTTTCAGCCTCAATTATTATCCGATTCAAAAAGGGCTCTATTTTGTTCTGAACAAGCAAAGGTAGACATGTGATGATCCGATTATCAAAATTCTTCTGATTTAATTCCAGTGGCACTCATTTTGAATATTTCCACACTAATCCTATCTTCCGAAAAGGGTCCGAAATAATTTTCGAGCGGAATTAATCTTTCTGCGATATCCGATGTTGTCAGAAAAAGATTTTGCTCTAACATGGCTTTAACAACATCGTCATCGATCAACGGACAACAGAACTTTCTGGTGTTTCTAATAGATACTGCATGATATCAAATAAATTTGTTGAACTAAATGATATAATATTATATGATTTGAAAAAAATTATATTTAATTTTCATCTAAAGGGTAAAGCAATGCAAGATAGCTACTTGAAAATCATCCTACAAATGCAATAAATATATTGAATAATGATATTTTATGTAAGGTGGTTTCTTATATTTTCGGAAGATAATTTTCTTTCTCAAATGAGATTTTTCAAAAAGGAAATTCTTGTGAAACGACTCTGATTCAAAAATGAAATTTTTAAAAATTTCCCTTCTTGTATACCTATCTTATTGCATACAAATATTCATATTATATTGATATTTGTAGGCAAAAATATTTTTTCCAACGGCAGGCATTTGGGTGACAAACCCTATCCCACAACAATGGTCAGAAACTGATCTCTCGTTACCCAGCGGGCACCTGGGAACCAAGTCACGGAGGCGAGTAACGTTGCCCGCACCATACCACCACAAACCCGTTTATAGGGTGGGCCACATTTATACATCATTTCAGAAGAAAGGACAAAGAAACACAGAGAGAACAGAGAAAGAAAGTAACATCCATGCCCGAATCGGGATTCGAACACGGGACCCACAGCTCAGGAGTCATGAGCGCTAACCACTCAGCCATCGGTTGGTGTATGCAAGAATATTAAATGATAAATTATTGGCATGAATGTATTTACATATTATATTTGAAACATTTTGGAACCCTTTTGGTCATTTTAGTTTTTATTGCTTCTAAAATTTTATGTAATTCCTTTTTTTCATCATTCTATATAACATAAAATGTATAAAATGCTTCCTTATACAATATGAAAATCAAATCAAAATACATTACTCTTCAATCACATTATATTTAAAAATGTTTTTAAAATCATATTTTAGTCAATTTATGCAACAAAAAATCCTTGTTTCAGTATATTAAAACATTTTTTTTCGTTGTTATAATTAAAGTAAAAGACTAAATAATTTTTTGATCAAATGCTGGAAAAATATTCCTGAAAAATTTGCATTCTTTTATATTGGCAAAATGAGAGAAATTGAATTTAATAGTGTTTGTTCTACGATAAACCTAGAGATGGTAAAAAAAAGGTATATAATCAAATTTTGTAAAAAATCGCCTGATTTAAGGTATTTGAAGGCAAAATAGGCCATACGATTTTGTGGATTCGATAAGCTTATTCGGAACAAATTTTGGAGTTTTTCTGTAATTCTCTATAGTAAAAATGTATGGATAACATTGTCTTCCCGAAGAAATAAAGTTTCATAACACACAGCTTATATATATATAGGGTTTAATATTCCTATGGTATGATTCTACTCTAAAGCTACATTTACTGTACAGGTCGAAAGCATATAATTATTGATTATTTCAGTGCATATGCTCCATTTAATAGTAACGTATAAAAATGTTGTTGTTAATTCACCCTTTTTGAATTTCTGGCGAGAAAAAAATTTGTCTATTCATTATGAGTGTGCTTACGCCAACGCTACTAATTCAATATAAGATAACCTTATTTTATTTACGTATTTCAAAATTAATAAGTTGTATTAAATATATAGCAAATATTTTAAATAAGTAACAAATGAAATATTAAATATCAATATAAGATGTTACCGATTATTAGATGTCACCCATTATTAAATAGTAATTTATTTTACAGAAAACTGTAAAGTAGATTATTTATTTTAACTAAAAATTATGTACTTTAACTAAAAGAAATTATTCCTATAATCAAATCAAGATATTATGAATTTTATTTCTAATCTTGAAAAAACTTTTCACAGCTACCTCGAAAAATTGTTGATTATTTTTATTGTTGGTGTCTTTTTTGCATATTTGTAGTTTATGTTTTGAATGGAATATATTAAAAAAGGTTCTCGTTATAAAATAATTTTGGTATTATTTTGTGAGTCATTGGACTATCAGGTTTTATCCTTTATTCATTGTTAATTTTCGATATACACCGTTAATTGTAATTGAATTGAACATAACGGACACTGAAAAAAAATACAAGAGTACATAAAAGAGCAAAATATTAATTTTTACTTATAATACTAATAAAAGATCGTATTCTTCATTGAAATTTTTTATGCTGAAAAAAAATGCAATCTTTAATCCTAATAATAAAATAAAAGTCCAAACTAAGTCTTGTGAATTGAGATTCTTGTAAAACAGGTGCAGAAACTAAAACGCATTAACAACCTCATAATCAAAAAGAAGATTGTAATCAAAAGAAGATTGCTTTTGAATTCGAAAACTCTTTCTTTAAATAATTTTTTTTTCAGTACATATACTTCCTAAATTATACTGGATTTCCATTCACTTTGCAGTTTATCAATGCGAGGTTTTATTAAGAAAGGAAGGAGGCTCTCAAAATGCGATCCCAAAAGCGTGCAGTTTACGTTTTAGGAGTTTGTTTCCGCGTTGCCACAAACAAAAAAACAAAAGAAGGAAGAACCGGCGATGCTGCCACCGCTGCTGTAAACTAATAAAACTGTGGCTATGGAGAAATAAAAACACTTTGCCTCCTAGGTTTTCGTACAACTCAGCAAAATTTGATATCAACCACGAACAGGTTCTTTTGGGCTGCCTTCTTTCTTTCTTTCTTTTTCTTTCTTCATTTTCTTTTTCTCCCTTCACCAAATTTCTTCCTCTCTCTTTTATTTCATCCCTTTTAAGTTCCTTAGATCAGCGGATTTCTTCCCCATCAGCTTTCTCCCGAATTTTACAGTCCGAATTCTTAAGTCTTCGGCTCTAAATGACTATTTGGCGCTGAAAGAGTTGGCATCATAATCTTTCCGTAAACTTCAGGAATCCTTAAACAGCTTAATTGTAACATAACTCAGTTCTTCTTTATAATGATGAAATAATGTGAGTAAAGATAATGTTTTTATATCGAGAAATTGATTTATTGATCATTAATCAATTGATCAATCACAAAATTTATTGATGTTAAAATGATTGTTAAATGAGGAATTTTGTTAGAGCTGAGATAATTGAGGCGCCACAAAAAATTCATTTTGAAATGGAGAACAGAATTTATTTAAGATTTTTTCCTTAAAACTGGCAATAAAATTAAACAAAACTTTTGTTTGCTAAATTGTGTAATGTTTTATCGTGTTATGTTATTAAAAATTACCGTAGTTTTAATTTTTTCTTTATTAGCTAGTTTAATAATATTAATCATAGCTTTAATGTACCTAATTAATTTATGCTTACTTTCTAACGGTATATCAATTAAATAAGTCTGTTGATCAGGAATATCTATTTTAGTATTCTAAATAATTCTTTAAATGCTCAATCAAAACTAAATTTATAGAAGAACTGGCTCTCTTAATTTGTCACATATATATTGTTGATGATAACGTTCCATATTAAAGCCTTAATAGATGAAGCAGTACATCATATCTTGTGAAAACCAAGATTTAATCAGTTGATTATGTTAGGATACATTATACCCAGTGTCAAAGCAGTTCTTGTCCTCTCAAGTAGTCTGGATAGTCAGGAGCCATTTGTTGGAAGATGGTTCCAGGGAAATGTCCTCAAGTAACGGCCAAAACAAATAGGTTATTTCATTGTAATTTTTCTTGAATAATTTCGAAGAATGATCGAAAATCAAAGTTAATAACGTTCTGTATTAGTGCTTTAATAGAGGAAGCAGTACATCATATCTTGTGAAAATCAAGATTTAATCAGTTGATTATGTAAGGATACATTATACCCAGTGTCAAAGCAGTTCTTGTCCTCTCAAGTAGTCTGGATAGTCAGGAGCCATTTGTTGGAAGATGGTTCCAGGGAAATGTCCTCAAGTAACGGCCAAAACAAATAGGTTATTTCATTGTAATTTTCCTTGAATAATTTCGAAGAATGATCGAAAATCAAAGTTAATAACGTTCTGTATTAGTGCTTTAATAGAGGAAGCAGTACATCATATCTTGTGAAAACCAAGATTTAATCAGTTGATAATGTAAGGATACATTATACCCAGTGTCAAAGCAGTTCTTGTCCTCTCAAGTAGTCTGGATAGTCAGGAGCCATTTGTTGGAAGATGGTTCCAGGGAACTGTCCTCAAATAACGGACAAAACAAAAAGGTTATTTCATTGTAATTTTCCTTGAATAACTTCGAAGAATGATCGAAAATCAAAATTAATAACGCTTCATATTAGTGCCTTAATAAATGAAGCAGTACATTGTATCTTGTGAAAATCAAGATTTAATCATTTGATTATGTAAGGATATAATACACTCAGTGTCAAAGCAGTTCTTGTCCTCTCAAGTAGTCTGTAAAGTCAGGAGCCATTTGTTAGAAGATGGTTCCAGGGAACTGTCCTCAAGTAATGGACAAAACAAATAGGTTATTTCATTGTAATTTTCTTCGAATAACTTTGAAAAATATTTGGAAATCAAAACTAGTAGCTACATGCTTGGGGTTTTCTAACTAAAATAGTGTAAAAGTATCCTGTGAAAATAAGAATTGAAGCAATTGATTAATTTAGCATATCAAACTAAGCACTTTAAGTTATTCTTACCAACTAAGCAGTGAAGGTAATTAGAAGCCATTTTTAGAAAATCTTGAGACCTGTCCTCAATTACAGCACAAAGTTAAAATGCCTGTTTCACTGAACTCTAATTTTTTTGAGTCAATACTAAGAATGTAAAAAGTTTAAAATAATAATATTCCAAGTCATCGTCTTTATAGAAGAACTTGTTGCCCTTGTAGATGTTTGCTCTATTGTCATAAATCTTTAAGGTTCCTTCCATAGATAAGAAAAAAAGATTCATAACCTTACAATTGCAAGTATAATTTTTGTAAAGGGCCTTTAAAATTATTCATTCTATAATAAATTTAGTAATTATGGTGTAATCTTTTGCACCTAAAATTCAATGTTCATTTGAAATTAATTATTGTAAATAAAATAATCATCTTAAGTAATTTTCGTGAATGGTTTTATGTATAAAAATATTCTTATTATTCTTTGCCAAAACAGATTTGAGAATATAAATGGATTTATTAAAGGTGATTTGAAAGATTTAAGATCCACTAAAAAGTATCTAATCCATTTAAAGCAATCGACAGTCATAACAAATGCTTGTTACTAGCCTGTGAAATTAAAGGAAAGTATAAATGAAAATCCCATGACTGAAATAATTTATGATAACACTTTATGTCAAAATAAAATGTAAATTTACTTCTAATGTATAATTATGGAAAATGTGAAAAAGAATTTTTATAGTAATATATTTTCTTAGGACTGGGGTTTAAATAAAAGTTGTATGTGTAAAGTGCATTTCAAGGACACGCATAGAACAATGTTCGTTTTACAATATTAAAAACCCCACCCCACTTATGACATTGAGGAGGAATTCCACTGTTCCCGGAGAAATTCCGTAATTCATCCCTAACGCAATGGAATTCGGAAAAGAAGGAACAGAACAAAAACAAACATAAATACGGCCAGCCACAATCGTTCCACAAACAGAAAGCAATCTCGCGTAAATTTCTCCTGGAGGAAAAAGATCTCCAGAAAAGTGGGCCTTCCTGCTCCCCATCCCACCTTCCATCGACCCAGAAATTAGATGAGTGGTCGGACTCAAAAACCTTAAAACCGATTTGGCCACCGCACCCTCCACGAAGATCAACAACAAAAAAGGAAGTGGATGGTGAGTGAGGAAGAAAGAAAAGTTGTGGTCAGCACAGCAGAAGATGCTCCGTCCAATCATTGATCGCCACCCCCATCTTGATGAAACTTGTGAAAGATTTACCGATTTCCTACCAATCGGTCCATCCCGAATATTACACTCGAGGAGGAAGCGAGTTCTTCACCATTGTTTCTGCCTCTCCACCCCCACTCATGTGGTCATTACGGTAGAGTACCTTGGCTGACAGTTACCTGATGGATCCCTCTGCTTGGAAAAGGAATGCAGTTACAGTTACGGCTAGCTTACCGTGAATTGGAAATTTTAAATAATGTATCACTCCGTAGATTTTTTAGTAGAGAATAATATTATGTCAACAAAGAATGCAATGAATTTTACTGCTACATCATGTGTTTGGAACAAGAATAAATTTGGAATATATGATATCATGTTTTCGCTACAACTGTTAGATAATTGATCTAGCTAGTTTTGTATTGATAAATATAATTGTTTTAAGTTTTATGACACAGAATTAATTTAATTTTCCTTTTTTTGGTTTATTATTTTAAATAAGCAAATTATATTTATAATTTACGCAGCTATATATACAGTAATCTCCTTTATAACACGGTGTATTAGTTCTTCTTTAGGTAAACTCGTGGTACGAATATTCTCGTTTAACTTTTCTCGTTAAAGGGGGTTTAAACTGAATATTAAGGAAAACGCATAAAAGAAATGTGTACGTTTTATTAAAATCAAATTAGGACTATTTTAAATAAATAAAACTTATACAAACATAACTAAAAGCAGTTATTTTCAAATAAATTAATTTCAAAAACGGTTTTATATTGCATGTTTATTCACTTTAGGAGATATCTGAAATAATATTCCACCACGACATATTTTTAGCAGAATATTCAAAGGTCAATAGCATAATTTAATCTTATAATTGACATAATAATTGACAGCATGTGCAAACGTACGCGAAATGGATTGTGAACTGTACAAGTCATGATAAATTTCTCAGTACAGAAATATAAAATGGGGAATCAACGCATTATAAGGGGCACAACACGTGCTATACGGGACATGAAATCGCGTAGCATAAAGACGTGTTATGTGGATTACTGTATTATGCTTTTATTGTTAAGTTTTTCATTACGAATCTAATCCTCGCTCATTGGAGCATAAGGTTCTGGCATCAATCTCAGGCACTTTTGAACTGTGAAAGATAAATAATGCTTTCTGAATGTACCATTAAGGTACATGCCCGGGAATTTCCGATTTTTTGTCTAATGATACGAGAATACACGATCTGAAATCAAAAATCCCCTGAAAACTAAAACATTGCAGAGTAAACATCTTGGAAACATTGATCCCACATAACAGTTGTCAGATTATTAGTTATTCAGAATCTAAAACTGATCTTCCATGTTTATTAAGGTACATGCTTGGGAATTTTCCGATTTTTTGTCTATTGACACGAGAATACACGATCTGAAATCAAAAATTCCCCCTGAAAACTAAAACATTGCCGAGTAAACATCTTGGAAACATTGAAAACACATAATAGTTGTCGGATTATCAGTTATTCAGAATCTAAAACTGATCTTCCATGTCTATTAAGGTACATGCTTAGGAATTTTCCGATTTTTTGTCTAATGATACGAGAATACACGATCTGAAATCAAAAATTCCCCCTGAAAACTAAAACATTGCAGAGTAAACATCTTGGAAGCATTGATCCCACATGACAATTGTCGGATTATCAGTTATTCAGAATCTAAAACTGATCTTCCATGTCTATTAAGGCACATGCTTGGGAATTTTCCGATTTTTTGTCTAATGATACGAGAATACACGATCTGAAATCAAAAATTCCCCTGTAAACTAAAACATTGCCGAGTAAACATCTTGGAAACATTGATCCCACATGACAATTGTCGGATTATCAGTTATTCAGAATCTAAAACTGATCTTCCATGTCTATTAAGGCACATGCTTGGGAATTTTCCAATTTTTTGTCTAATGACACGAGAATACACGATCTGAAATCAAAAATTCCTCCTGAAAACTAAAACATTGCAGAGTAAACATCTTGGAAACATTGATCCCACATAACAGTTGTCAGATTATCAGTTATTCAGAATAATCTAAAACTGATCTTCCTTGTCTAAACGATCATACCACACTCTTGGAATCGGAGAGTCCCAGGTACGATCCTAGTCATTATTGCGCAACTGAGACGTATTTTGTACTTCTGCATTTTGTGTGCATATCTAACGAGAGGGGATTCTTGGAAATTTCCTGGGTTTTTTCCTTAAAAATATTTGACTATGGGTCATTATTAATGTAAAATTCTACCGAAGAATGTTTAAATACTTTATAATAGAGACCAACACTGTTGAAGTACCCATCCAGATGGTGTTAATCTGACCTGTGGATCAGCATTTGTCAAATGTCTACTTTTATCTGCCATTTAACTTTAAAGAAGATATTGTCAAACACCCAGTTACTTTTGAAATTTCATTGCCAGAGTAAAAGTTTCTTGTTTTACATTAATACAATATATGTTAATTAAGATATACTTTTCGGCGAAGTTTCGTACTGTTATAAAAACAACACTGTTACTTACTGTGTTTCATTTGAAAAAATAAAATCAATGATACTCTCTTTATCATTTTATGATTTAAAAGATGAGAAGTGATACTGTTACCAAAATAAAGATCTATATGAGAATAATAAAATGGATTTAAGAACACCCCTGCATGTTAAATGAAAATTAAAATTGGCTATTTGTGAGCTATATAAGATTAAGCTAATTCCCAATGCTTTAAAAAAAATAAATGAAAGAAAATCTTTAATGTTGACGTAAGCAAGGCATTAGTTTTAAGATTTAAAAGAGATTGCTTACAAATGTTGCCAATTATTAATTAAAAATTCGATTAATTAATGAAAATTTTAAAAACTTTAAATCATCCTTTCCGATTTAAACTAACCTTAAAGTGACTGTTTTGTCTTGTCTTTTTCATTTTGCTTTTTTTCTGTTGTATTGTCAACGCGTTAATGGCTTGAATCAACGGAAAACGACATCTGAAACCGATGCTTTGGTATTTATATTAAAAGAAATGTTTTAATAACAAAATGAATTTCGACAATATTCTCAAACATTCGTTGGTGAACTTCAGCTTGTATGCTGCCCCTCGAAGAAGGCGAGTTGAAGGTAGGCAGCATTGACGAATACGATGTTGTAATTAATTATGTGTAACATAAATGGAACATTATCTGACGTCATAGATATTTTAAACCAATGAGAGTTATAATAAAGTGGCGTAATCATAATCTCAACTGGAACGAAAGAAACAACCAATTTATAATATATAAATAAAAACTGTGACCGTCTGTTTGATGGAGGTGGAAATATCTTATCAACTCACCACAAAAAAGCAGGTATAAGTAGGACATATCCCCCCACGAGACTTCTATCATTCTGCCGCCAAAGAGATTCGCCAAATCTGCCGTCCTTTGTTTTGATTATAGAGTTTCTGGTTTTCACTTTGGTGTTGCCAATTAAAATTTTTGTTGCTTTTTTAGATTTTTTGTTGCCAGGTTTGGTTTTTCTCGTGTTTCACGTCATTTTTGTGTTACATATACATTTTTTAAGTGGCAACAGTGTTAGAATTGCTTGATGACGAAAAAAGTCTCAAAAGTCACCACAAGGGTAAGCATATATCCTACTAGTTCCAAAAAGCGGGCTCGAGTTTTTCGTGATCTAGTGCTATCTCACACTTTGAAGTTCGAACAAACTTCTGTTGAACAGTGAATGATAGGTATTGCACTTTTGCATTCAGTAGGAATATCAGTCAGGTAGGTGCATAAGAGTCTTCATGATTGTCTTCTTAGTGACACATATAAATGTGGTCAACTACCAATTCCAAAGTTTTCCTCCAAAAGACATAAGCATGTATTACAGTAGCTTTCAGTTGTTAAGTTATCTATTGTGCAATGTCAAAAGTAAATGGGCTTTATCTAATTTCAAAAAAGACCTTCATGTTGATAATGCTTATAGACATTAACTAATAACCTTGTTTTAAATGTCGCTTGTACTATAGAGAACGTACGTTATGTTTAGAGAGTATATATTATCTAAGATTTTGATTTCATCTTTTAACCTTCTATTTAGATGCTTTGTCAAACTTGTTTTATATTTAACGGAAGGGCGGGGTGACCAAGGCCTTACTGTTGCTCTGGTGCAAACGTAAATATAGAAAACCGAAACGAATACAAAGAAAATACATTTCATTCATGATTATTCATATTTTTAAAATGTGTGTTCTCGAGTTTTATTTTGAAGAAATTATATTTGTTGTTATATATATATATATATATATATATATATATATATATATATATATATATATATATATATATATATATATATATATATATATATATATGCACCCAATAAAGTAGTTTTGGAGCCTTTTTAAGCTATATGTAGAATTGTATGGAGATGAATTATAAAAATAGTTCATAAACTTCAAATGTTAGATTCCTTCTTGGTACTTAAATAAAATATAATATGAAAAAAAGATAAATTCATTTTTATATCCATATTGGATATAAAATACTATAAATTCATATTGCAATCTTGAAGTCTATGTAAAAGTTGACGTACGTTTTAAAATTATAATATGAATTTATCCTTTTTGATAACACTGAGTGAAATATTTTATTTATGTAACATAAAAACATAAAAGAAAGATATAAAAGATAACATAAGAGAAATTTTTAGGTAAATTTGCTTATTTATTGCGTTTAAATGAATGTATTTTTTATACTAAATTTCTGGTAATATTCTTGGCTGATCTTGATTGATTAGTTTAAAGCTCATCTAAATTACATGGTTTTTTTGTAACAAAGTACATATTGTGGAATATAGACTCTTTCTTGGGATACAAACTTAACTTATCTAACTTTGATGAGACAAAGGAATGTTTGGAGAATTTCAGCTCAGATGTCAACCTCGTCATTTAAATATGATTGTAAATTAGGAACCATTGTCTTCATGTGTTTTATGAAACTTAAATATGCTCGATCATTGTTTGTAGTCTATAGCATATCACTCTAGTGAAGTGTGAATGCAATGAAGCTTAAATTATTCGAAATAATAGTACACGAGAATAACTGGCTAAGCAATTCAAAACAATTTTATTGCTTATATTTCACATATTTTCATATTTTATGAAAATAATATCACTGTCTGAGGCTCGCGGTAGCATGGAAAGAAAAGTATTATTCCTAAAAGGTGACAGGTTTAATACCCAATTTAAATTTTTTGGCTTAGAAAATTTGTCCTTTTTAAAAGCTCAATTGGGTCTAATGTCTCTTCACACTGATGCACTGCAAAGTTCTGAAGAGTAAAGTGCCAACTTAGATGTCGACCTCTTCATTAATTAGAAGCCATTTTTAGAAAATAGTTCTTGGGAACCGTCCTCAATTACAACACAAAGTTAAAATGTCTGTTTCACTGAACTCTAATTTTTTTGAATCATTACTAAGAGTGTAAAAAGTTTTAAATAATGATATTCTAAGCCATTGTCTTAATAGAATAACTTGTTGCACTAGTAAATGTGTGCTCTATTGTCATAAAATCTTTAAGGTTCCTTCCATAAATAAGAAAAGAAAAGAAGCATAACCTTACAATTGCAAGTAATTTTTGTAAAGGGTCTTTAAAATTATTCCTTCTATAATAAATTTAGTAATTATGGTGTAATCTTTTGCACCTAAAATTCAATGATCATGTGAAATTAATTATTGTAAATAAAATAATCATCTTAAGTAATTTTCGTGAATGGTTTTATGTATAAAAATATTCTTACTGTTCTCTTATTGTTACTGTGAAATACAGACTTTCTTGGGATACAAACTTAAATTATTTAATTGAGAGAATTTCTGCTCAGATTTCAACCTCGTCATTTAATTATGATTGTAAATTAGGACCTCTTCATTAGACAATAGTTCGAAATTATCTGATGTTCACTGACTCCTGTAAGCAGAAACAAATAGCTAAAAGAATTGGTGAAAGTAAACAATGAGGGTGCTCCGTGGCTGAGTGGTCAAAGCATCACTCCGCTAATCGCTTGAGAGCGTAGGAGTGTGGAGTTCGATTCCCACCGTGGTCCTGGGTGTTTTCTTCGTTATTCTTCTGTGGTTGTACATCTGTCATTGTACTATTTGTCCTATTATCGACGAAGACTTACAAGCGGATCTCAAGAATCAAGCATACAAGTCTGAAAATATATGTAATGTAATAAATAAAATAAACAATGTAAGTAATTACTGCGTGCGAGCTATAAGCCTATGAGCATAAAACTCCAAAACAGTTTTTTGTCGCGTATCCTAACCTAACAATTACTGCGTGCTTCATTCTTAATATCGTTCTCAAGGTGGGGTGACTGGTTCAATTAACGTTTGCGTATGCTCAATTACTACTAGACATTCTTTGTAGGAATACCAGAGAAAAAGCTTTCTAAATTAGTATTATTTAAGAATCCCACATCATATGTGTAATTAATTAATATATTCGTATATTTTACCATACGCATATGCAAATATTGAAACTAAATTCGATTTAATCAGTTTAGTATAACTGGAAATCATCTGTTGTGTCAAAATTCAGAGTTGTAAATTATTCTTGTTGCTTGAGCAACGACACATTGCCCATAAGTTAAAAAAAAAAAAAATGTGAATCCAACCCATCAACTGAGAAACACCGGAAATTCCCGAGAAGAGCTCGTAATTGCTCGCCAATTTTTAACTCAGCTGCGATCCCGCCAAACGCGATTCTCCCGCGGATTTGGCGTGATTCAGCGCCCCGTATTGCTTCCGCATCAAAGTGATCTCCGTAGCACCCATCAGTCAACTCTTTTTTTTCAGACGACATCCCCCACAACCCACTAAGCTCTACGGTGGGGGAGGCTTTTTCCAACCCGACAACACCGGTAGCTGGGGTAAAGAGGGCAGATATTGAAATGAATTTATGACCCTTTTTGAGTTATGGATTGTGTGTGATATATCCTTTATTTGCATATTACCATTATGTTCCCATTATTCGATGGGATGTAAGCGCGACAACCCCCTCGGAGGTGAGGAAATTAGCGCACCTCCCCTCCATATCACAAATTTCCCGATGTAGGGGTTGTCAAGTGAAGGAGATATCCCCTGAATGTAAAAAAGAACCCGTGGTTTTAGATGATGAATTTCGCTCCAATACAATGAGTCCTGTCACTTGCCAAATTAATTGAAAATGAAACATGTCATCACTGTGACCGTGTCTTTGCTCTGTGAGTTTTTAAACACATTATAAATAAATAACTTATATTTTTATTAATATTTTTGTATTAAAATTTCCCATTTCGGCATGGCAATGCTTTTAACCAGCCACGAGAAAGAGATACTTTTATTGGAAAAGTAAACTAAGCAAAGTATGTATTTTAATTCCATAAAACTTTGCAATTTTGGAACAAATATTGAATAATAGCAATTAAAATAACACCACGAGAACAAAAGAAACTCACATTTATAACTGGATATTCAAAACTTCATCTTGCTATATTGTAGTCCATGAAAAGTAATTTCTGCCGCAGTGCAGTTTTAATAGTAAATTTTTGTAATTAGAATGGTAAACTGATTCATTAGTTCTCTTTTTGGTTCACTTTTTTATTTTAGAAATAAAGCACTCATTTTGCAGGGTTCTAGCTTTAAGTTTTAGTTCAACAGTTCACATGCTCGAATCTCACCTTAGTCTTAAGGGTACAGAATTCCCTTTGAAATGTAAATCTAGATCTACTTAGCATTTATAATAAAAAATTACTATAATATAACAAACTGAAACACTCTTTTTACTTTTGGTTCAATTATCTTGACATTGTTGATTCGCAATTATTTGTTTACAGTGTAGAATTAAAATCACAGACACAATGCAAACACAAGTAATTCATTTTTGGCCATTTTTCTTATTTGAATATTATGAATTCAAATAGAAAAAATTTTGGGTTGAGATCAAAAAGTGGATAAGCAATTTTTATATTTTAAGAAGTATAATGGGATAATTTTCACCTTTATTCAAACACTTTATATTGAGAATCCTCCCCCCCCAAAAAAAAACCGCGAAGGCCATGACTGATTGTGTCATACCGATCCCCATAGTAATTCAGAACGCGTTTAGTGGGTTAACTCCTGAAGAGGGAAACCAAGAACAAATGGACGCTGACCAGCCGACTACCAATCTAGGGCCAAAAATTCCCCCCATTATTGTTAGGTATGGCGAAAGCCACTGCCAATTCATTACAGGCCTAAAAACTTCTTTAAACAAGGAAGTAGATGCTAGAACGTCTGATGAAAACCTGAAATTATTGCCTGAAACAGCAAAGGGCCAAGATGGCAGCTTTCAGCCAAAAACCTACTAAAGGCCTGGATTCAGTACATAAGTGAACTTGCTTTATCGGAAAAATCGTAATTTTGAAAAAGAAAAAAAAAAAAAAAAAAAAGATTTTTGTTGTTTTAAATGATATTTTTTTATTTACCACTTTTATATTTGCTGTTTGTTAGAGTTTTGTTGAAAACGCCGTTTTAAATGACGAAGTTACAAAATATTATGGTCAGGACTCCCTTCAACCGCATTCAAATGGACTGACGGTAGGACATCATGACTTAAAGTATAAGGTCCCGTGTTCGAGCCCAGATACTGTTAAAAATGGGATGCTGCATTTTTGCTTTCGACATTCGTATCTGTCGGGAGTGGGTGCTTGGAAGATTTCCAGTTTCCTCTCTTGTGTAATGTGAGTACTTCCCATTATCTATGAAATGTCCTCCAGGAAGGTTGTGCACTCAGTGGAAGATGAAACTCCTTGCAAAGCTCTTTTACCATTAGGCTGTCCGCTATTCGGTCTTAAAATAGTGGTCAAACGTATTTTCGATCAGCGTCGTAATGGGAAATTAGAAAACAGTTCACTGATATAAGCAGTATAAGTATATTGCAGTACACTGATATAATTAAGTAATTGTTATTAAAAAAAGAGCAAATAATTTTTTAAATGTGTGAATGTCAAAGAATGTTCCTAAAATGCTGTACAACGTGCTTTTATCATTCTTCTTCTTCTTAGAGTTGGGTTTGTATGTCATTGGGCACCTCTGCTTTTATCAGCATTTTGTACTGTTAACTCCAAACCCAATGTTTCCTAGTTCCAGTTGCTCGGGTCACCCAATTTATTAATACAGTCCGATATATAACTCTTTAATGGAGTCCAGGTGTAACTCTCTAGTATGGATGATGCCTAAAGAAGTTCATCTAGGGAGGGCAAGGGCCTCGCCTTCGTAAATGATATGCTTGGCCGTTTCCTCTTGCGTTTGACATTTCCTGCAGATAGGTTCTTGCTGAAACAGTCCCATTTTATGGAGGTGTTTTCTGAAATAGTAGTGCCCAGTTATGAAGCCTACGATTAAACGTATCTTCTGCCTAGAGCACCTTAGAATTTCAGAGGCAATCCTCGCTGATGATCCACAGATCATACTTTTAGCTAGGGTTTGATCAGGAGTGTTGAGCCAAGCTTCATACATCTTCCGTTTTTCCCATCTAAGAACATTGGTTTTTGAGGTCTTCAAATTGATCCCACAAAAGTTTCTGCACCAATGGGTGTTTTTATCATTAGACTGGGCATTACATGGTGTTAAAAGGACGTTCAAATGCAATTTTTGATCAGCATCATATTGGGAAAATCGCAATTAACTTACAGCAGGTACATATATAATTACATATTTTTTAATTCGAAAAATGTGTAGTAAATATCATTATTATTTTTGAAAAGATTTCCTAGGGAAGACTCTTTGGGAATGTCAAAAGAATTTCCATGTAAGAAAAATATGTCCGATCCCGCGTATATTTTTATCAACACCTGTTTTAATGCACGACAACTTTAAAAAGTGTAAAATAATTGCTTTCCTACTCCTTTGAGTGTCCAGAGTTTTTGAGTGATGTGCATCGTGGTGTAATATATAAAATAAAAGAATATTGCAGCAAAAATTGTACAGGGAATTCGAATTAGCTCAAACTACTGTTTGAATTGCACAAAGCCGTAATCAACGATTCGAAATTAAACTAAATTTTTATTTTATGTTATCCGATAACCAATATTCTTATATGTTTCATTCGTACAACCATTGTCAATTCAACTGCTGACAGATTGAGTAAGGATTTTGCTTGTAGACAAAAACAAAATTAAAAATCAATTTTTCGGTAAATGTTTACTTAGTAGAAACCCTTGAGATTTTTTGTTGATTTTTTAAGCCAAAATAGGTGCTAAAACGTGAATAATAAAATGGCAATCCTAAAACTACCTTAACTAAAGCGCTGAAAATATCAGAATTACCAAAAATTTAATTTTATCGCCAAATTGTTTTGCCAATCCAAGACATACTCTTTTTTACAACGAATCCCAATCATTTATAAAATTATAAATAGAATTAAACAAATGTTGTCCCAGTTTAAGAAAAACCAATTTAAGAGTGAACATATATACGCTATCTTATACGTATGATGGTTATAAATCAAAGAATTGATTATATTTTGTTGACAAAATGCTTTATATAGTCATGAAACTGCATAGTTATACACTTAAGTGAATGATCAGGTTATGAACAGATAAATAATATTTATATGAGTAAACCACAATTAAGTTTATTACTATGGCTAAATATATTATTAGATGTGTAGCCAGGTTATGATCTTTCAATTTTGCTTAAGATCACTAGATATACTTCTTCATATATAATTAAATGCATAATTAGGTATATGGATAAGTTATTATATATAAAATTATATTGTGATTCATATGGGGCTATAAATATACATAGGTTATGTTTAAATATATGACTTAAAAACATAAATATCGTCCAAAATTCATAGTTTTATTTCTATTTCATTCCCCCCTCTTATTTTTAAATCTTAAGTTAAAAGGTTTGTCTGCCCCCTTTTTTTCCCCAAAAGAGCAAATTTGTTTGTTTTCCACTGTAATCATCTCTTAATTATCCGCGAACAGATTATTCGTGATGTCTAATGGAATAGAGTATATTAATTATGAAAATATATTTCTCCCAAAATTTCATTTTTCTCAAATAAAGTTCATTTTTTGTTTGCAATATCTATAATTTTAAAACCATACCTACCAAATTTTTTTTTGCAGTAATAACATATGTTTATGTTTTCCCTTCCATAAAAAAAAACAATTTTAAATTAAATTTTTCAAAATTTTATGGTTGAAAATATAATAAAATTTGGCAGTGTTAAAGAAAAGAGGCATGCAACTGTGTAATTATTATTTTAAAAATAAACTAGAAAAAAAAAGAATAAATATAATACTGAAGAGAAAAAATATTTCAAAATATAATTATTCATTGTCAAATTAAAATATATTCACAACATTGTCAAATTAAAATAATAATTCAGAGGAAATAAAATTGGTGATATCTCTTACAAGAATTTTGAAAACGTTTCTCAAATGTTTGCTAAATGTACATTCTGTGTATGGGAATTTTCTGCTCTTCACCCCTTTCTCTCCTTAATTGTCCCCCCACTCTTGTTGCTAAGTTGAACTCAGGAAGCAAACGACTTCGTTGATCCTTGAATTCACGCTTGAAGTAGACGACCCTATTTCCGCACGAAATTTGCATTTTTACTTTAGAAAAAAGAAAAAAAGGAAACGAAGCTACACAAATCGTCTGGTAGAAACTAGTACTAACTGCCCCTAACTACCCCCTTCAGGGGCTGGCTACTTGAAATTCCGAGGGTGCGATTCTCGGCCGTCTCCTGGGAGCGAGAAAGAAGAGGAGACAATCTCTACCTTTTCCTATCTCCCCGGTCCAGGAGCTGACTAAATAGGTACACGTTCATCACCCCCTCCTTGAGACAAAGGCCCTCACACGTTCTAGGGCCGCCATTAAGAGGGTCGTCTGCAGGGGGAGGGGTGGACGGCAATTTGTCTAATTCCCGACCTTTCCCTGGCACATGTCGCCAGAAGAAAATTGGGGAGAATGTGTACCGATTTCTCCTTTGATTCGTCGGCCCGTTTAAGTGCGCGAAATGTCGATTACCTTCACTAATGTTTCACTTTGGTGAACGTGTTACTTCGTAGAGAGTGCTTACTTTTTTGTTTTTACGTTTTCTCGTCTCTTCTCGATATGTGCGTGTCTCTCTCTCTCTCTCTTTTTTTATTTATTACAGATCTTCTTTTTTCATTTTATCCGAAGCTTCACCTAAGAAGCAGACGTTATAACTTTTAGTGTTCTCGTTGTTGTTACAGTAAAAGTCCATTGTGTCTCTAGGCCTTTGGCGATGAGTGCTTCATTGGCGATTTTTTTCTCTCGATGAGATAGCGGGAATAATAGAAAATAATGAGCCCTCGAGCTTTGTTGGAAAGACCCACATCAGCACTCTAATTCATTATAAAATTTTTTATCCGTGATTGAAATGGATAAACTGATCTAGTATTTTTTTGAGATCAATCTGAAAACTAACATTTTTTAATAGGTGCACTTGATAATTTATAATAAATAAACTGATCTAGTATTTTTTTGAGATCAATTTGTAAACTAACCTTTTTTTAATAGGTGCACTTGATGATTTATAATAAATAAACTGATCTAGTATTTTTTTGAGATCAATCTGTAAACCTTTTTTAATAGGTACACTTAATAATTTATAATAAATAAACTGATCTAGTATTTTTTTTTGAGATCAATCTGTAAACTAACCTTTTTTAATAGGTGCACTTGATAATTTATAATAAATAAACTGATCTAGTATTTTTTTGAGATCAATTTGTAAACTAACCTTTTTTTAATAGGTGCACTTGATAATTTATAATAAATAAACTGATCTAGTATCTTTTTGAGATCAATCTGTAAACTAACCTTTTTTTAATAGGTGCACTTTATAATTTATAATAAATAAACTGATCTAGTATTTTTTGAGATCAATCTGTAAACTAACCTTTTTTTAATAGGTACACTTGATAATTTATAATAAATAAACTGATCTAGTATTTTTTTAGATCAATCTGTAAACTAACCTTTTTTAATAGGTGCACTTGATAATTTATAATAAATAAACTGATCTAGTATTTTTTTGAGATCAATCTGTAAACTAACCTTTTTTAATAGGTGCACTTGATAATTTATAATAAATAAACTGATCTAGTATTTTTTTGAGATCAATTTGTAAACTAACCTTTTTTAATAGGTGCACTTGATAATTTATAATAAATAAACTGATCTAGTATTTTTTTGAGATCAATCTGTAAACTAACATTTTTTAATAGGTGCACTTTATAATTTATAATAAATAAACTGATCTAGTATTTTTTTGAGATCAATCTGTAAACTAACCTTTTTTTAATAGGTACACTTGATAATTTATAATAAATAAACTGATCTAGTATTTTTTTTGAGATCAATCTGTAAACTAACCTTTTTTAATAGGTGCACTTGATAATTTATAATAAATAAACTGATCTAGTATTTTTTTGAGATCAATTTGTAAACTAACCTTTTTTTAATAGGTGCACTTGATAATTTATAATAAATAAACTGATCTAGTAGTTTTTTGAGATCAATTTGTAAACTAACCTTTTTTTAATAGGTGCACTTGATAATTTATAATAAATAAACTGATCTAGTAGTTTTTTGAGATCAATCTGTAAACTAACCTTTTTTAATAGGTGCACTTTATAATTTATAATAAATAAACTGATCTAGTATTTTTTTGAGATCAATCTGTAAACTAACCTTTTTTAATAGGTGCACTTGATAATTTATAATAAATAAACTGATCTAGTATTTTTTGAGATCAATCTGTAAACTAACCTTTTTTTAATAGGTGCACTTGATAATTTATAATAAATAAACTGATCTAGTATTTTTTGAGATCAATCTGTAAACTAACCTTTTTTTAATAGGTGCACTTGATAATTTATAATAAATAAACTGATCTAGTATTTTTTGAGATCAATCTGTAAACTAACCTTTTTTTAATAGGTGCACTTGATAATTTATAATAAATAAACTGATCTAGTATTTTTTTGTGATCAATCTGTAAACTAACCTTTTTTTAATAGGTGCACTTGATAATTTATAATAAATAAACTGATCTAGTATTTTTTTTTTGAGATCAATCTGTAAACTAACCTTTTTTTAATAGGTGCACTTGATAATTTATAATAAATAAACTGATCTAGTATTTTTTTGAGATCAATTTGTAAACTAACCTTTTTTTAATAGGTGCACTTGATAATTTATAATAAATAAACTGATCTAGTATTTTTTTGAGATCAATCTGTAAACTAACCTTTTTTTAATAGGTACACTTGATAATTTATAATAAATAAACTGATCTAGTATTTTTTTAGATCAATCTGTAAACTAACCTTTTTTTAATAGGTGCACTTGATAATTTATAATAAATAAACTGATCTAGTATTTTTTTGAGATCAATCTGTTAACTAACCTTTTTTAATAGGTGCACTTGATAATTTATAATAAATAAACTGATCTAGTATTTTTTGAGATCAATTTGTAAACTAACCTTTTTTTAATAGGTGCACTTGATAATTTATAATAAATAAACTGATCTAGTATTTTTTGAGATCAATCTGTAAACTAACATTTTTTAATAGGTGCACTTTATAATTTATAATAAATAAACTGATCTAGTATTTTTTGAGATCAATCTGTAAACTAACCTTTTTTTTAATAGGTACACTTGATAATTTATAATAAATAAACTGATCTAGTATTTTTTTGAGATCAATCTGTAAACTAACCTTTTTTTAATAGGTGCACTTGATAATTTATAATAAATAAACTGATCTAGTATTTTTTTGAGATCAATTTGTAAACTAACCTTTTTTTAATAGGTGCACTTGATAATTTATAATAAATAAACTGATCTAGTATTTTTTTGAGATCAATTTGTAAACTAACCTTTTTTTAATAGGTGCACTTGATAATTTATAATAAATAAACTGATCTAGTAGTTTTTTGAGATCAATTTGTAAACTAACCTTTTTTAATAGGTGCACTTGATAATTTATAATAAATAAACTGATCTAGTAGTTTTTTGAGATCAATCTGTAAACTAACCTTTTTTTAATAGGTGCACTTTATAATTTATAATAAATAAACTGATCTAGTATTTTTTTGAGATCAATCTGTAAACTAACCTTTTTTTAATAGGTGCACTTGATAATTTATAATAAATAAACTGATCTAGTATTTTTTTGAGATCAATCTGTAAACTAACCTTTTTTTAATAGGTGCACTTGATAATTTATAATAAATAAACTGATCTAGTATTTTTTTGAGATCAATCTGTAAACTAACCTTTTTTTAATAGGTGCACTTGATAATTTATAATAAATAAACTGATCTAGTATTTTTTTGAGATCAATCTGTAAACTAACCTTTTTTTAATAGGTGCACTTGATAATTTATAATAAATAAACTGATCTAGTATTTTTTTGTGATCAATCTGTAAACTAACCTTTTTTTAATAGGTGCACTTGATAATTTATAATAAATAAACTGATCTAGTATTTTTTTAGATCAATCTGTAAACAAATCTTTTTTTAATAGGTGCACTTGATAATTTATAATAAATAAACTGATCTAGTAATGTTTTAGATCAATCTGTAAACTAACCTTTTCTTAATAGATGCACTTGATAATTTATAATAAATAAACTGATCTAGTATTTTTTGAAATCAATCAATAAACTTACCTTCTTATTAGTTAGTACACTAGGTAATTTATTATACAAGTCTTTAGTCTTAAAGTTGGTTTCACTAGTACAACAGGTTTCGCCCTTACTGAATGTGAATTTCATTGATATAAATAAGTTTTGATTTTGATGAAGTAATATATTAAGAGAATATATCTTATAAAATTGATATTTATCAATCGATAAGTTTCTCAAATTTAATTTCAAATAAACCTATCCATGATTAAAATTGATAAAAGTATGTACTTATTTGTTGTTAGTGTGTTTGGAAATTTTTAGCATGAGGTTTTATTGTTAGCGTTAAAATTCTTTATTTGCTTTTATGTTCAGTTATATATTAATTATATCCACAGTGTGATTGAAACTGATTAATCAATTTCAAATCATTTAAAAAATCGATTATTAAATTAGCCAAGGTATGTAATTTATACTGAAATCACATTACCAATGAATTATTCTATAACAATATCTTTAATTCATTAATTGACAAGTTAATATTTTAAATTTAAACTCAAATACATATCCCTAAATTATTTTTTTTAAAATTAATTACAATACACTGTTTCAGTAACGTAGTAAATAATTTATGAATTAGAAGTTTTATTATTGTGTATATAATTGATAACTAACACGAAATACCACACACCTAAGGAACATTGGTAATTATAGTCACTATTTATCCCATCGAATTTGTTTGAGGGGTTTGTTGTTGTTGCTGCTAATCCCAGATGATCAAGCAAT